>VDFB02374779.1:63472-96386 GCA_007258455.2 Sequoia sempervirens | reverse complement strand
AGGGCATGTTTATGCAGTTATTGCAAAAGAAGACAACAAAGAGGGAACAAACTATTACTTGTGTTGTGTTGAGGCCAAAAAGAAATTGGAGGCCCCAGTTATAGATGGAGAAAACATTGAATACCCTACAGGCTCAGTTGTTGTTATTGGTGTTGGCAGATGGTCAGCACTCCCCTCAGGATTCGTGACATGGACTAACCACCTCCCATGGATCTGTTAACTCTGGCAGTTATATCGAGTATTAACAGGTCGATCTTTTGGTGCAACGACAACTGTGGGCCAACAATTGGTAACAAAGCCAAAAGTGTTAGGTTTGAATCCCCTTGGGTAACGCTGAGGGGGAGTTTGTTGGTAGATGGTCAGCGCTTGATTTGTGACATGGACTAACCGCCTCTCGTGGATCCGTTAACTTTGGCAGTTGTATCAGGCATTAACAGGTTGATCTTTTGGTGCAACGACAACTATGGGCCAACAATTGGAACATGGCTTAGAAGGTACCCACATAAGAGTGTTAAACATTGGTTGTTTCAGGACTTTGACACACATCGTAAGATTCTTCATTACTCGAACCTTGTCGTGGCATCCAATATTCATTTGACCAAATATGGGGGTAGAACTTTGAACAAGACCTTGTGAAAGGTTTGTGAGTCTGACCATGAGGCAATACTTGGCACAATAAAGAGTAGAATAGACCCAGATGGTTCATTGGATTAATTTGTAAGTATGCACATCGGTTCTTATTAATTTATACTTGTATGCACATTAATTTGTTTGATGCCAATGCTATCATCTTCTTTTACTTTGTGTATTTGTAAGTAACCTACTAAAAATTGATTGGTGTCCCCTTGCAGAAAATACATATTTATGAGCCACCCAAGAGGATCTCAGCTAGAAAAGCAATGCAACATCCTTATTTTGTTGATCTTGACAAATCTCAATTATGATTTTAAGCCATTACAAAAGTGTGTGTGAAGCTTGGTGAGGGAATTTCAAGTTATTCATTTGAAGTTAACCTTATCATGAGCACCTATGATGTAGACATTATAAGAGCATCTTGAATTTCAAGTTATTCTATTCATGAGAGGTTTTGTGTGCAATAGGTATCTTGGAACTTTTAGTGAAGATGTATGACCAGGAGTGACTAAGTTGAGAGACTGGCATGCCTATCTGTAAGTGACTTCCATCTATTTTCATTTCATTTCCATTTTGGATGCTCTTTCGTTTTCTTCTTTTACTTAGTGTATTTGTAAGTAAACTACTAAAAATTGATTGGTCTCTCGTTGCAGAAAATGTTGATTTATGAGTCTGTTGTCAAATAAAGTTTGCACCCTTGCCAAGCTATTAACTGTAGCAACCTATTGACACATGGGAACACTTCGAGGTTCTGGGTGACCTAGGAATGAAGTGGACCTCCAGATTATGGGTTGGTTCCCCTTAAGATAACTTGAGAATACTAAAGAACGATAAGGAAAAGAGTAAGAAGGATATACTTGAAATTTAAAACCTATCAATAATAGGTGATACGCCAAAAATAAAAATATGACAATACTATTGAAACTCACAGAAAATCCCAATAAAGCTAAACAATCTCACAACACAGAGATTTATGTCTGTAAAAATGATTCTATGTAAGGTTCTGACTGTTCTAATGCTTAACACAAGGAAAACAATGATGTTTTCACAAATATTAATGTGATAGAAAGAGATCACTAACATAAACCTACACTATGACATAATATTCTTTGCATCCAGTAACGAAGGAATCTGATAAAATAAAGGATTACACAGAATTTTATCATGCAACTCACAACCAATACTAAACAACAAAGGAAATTGGTGAAGGAAATGACTTTCTATTGAGAAAAAAGGAGTTTTGTATTACAAATCTGTACTATTCCTAAAAATGAGTTACAAAGTCTGAAGAATGTTTTTTCCGCAATTTCTTCACTAAGAACTCTCTCCTACAAGGAGGCAAAAAAAATGCCATATATAGAACAAAAAACTAGAAAAGTGTCGGCCCCTACCCTAGGGTTTACAAAAAATGAGTCAATTCCTGAACACGTCGGCCCTCAGATCTTTTGGAATAAAGTTAATGCTGCATTAAATGTGCATCCCTCTATCCATGTCAGTGAAAAGATCACCCTCAAGAGTGGCCTTTAAATCTTTTGAAACCATCACATTAACTTCTGGCCCCCATGTTCGACCTCGAGACTTATTTGAAGAGCTGCTTTGAATGTTCTGAAGTATGGTCATTAATGTCGATCCACTTTTGCCAGCCGACATCCCAGCTGTCCTTGCGGTCTCTTCCTTTCTACTCTCCTCTTGTTCTAAACCCTTCCGCAAGTTGACCCTCTTCGACAAGCAGCATTAGGCGCCCTCCTGCTTAGATCTTTTCAGACGAACACCACTATCCACTCAACTAATTCGTCATCTCATTCACAGAGCAGATCCATACCGCTCACATTCCATTGATCTTCTTCACAAGACGGTCGGCACAGTCAAACTACCACTGGTTCTCCCTCAGCTTCCTCTGATTGGTTGAATAAACACCACGTAAGATTTTTAGGCGGTCAAAAGTCGTTCAAACAGAATCACATGTCGGTGAGACACTAGTCGTGTCTCCCTGATGCGATTATACTCCACAACAGCAATCAACATAGCTTAGAACTATCGGCAAGACTTCACATTGAGTTGCAAGTGTTATATCGATATCCCAAAACCATCGGCAAGACTATCGTTGTCGGCCAGACATCATAGCGATCGAAAATCGTTCGGCCAGACTACCGCCTTCGGCAAGACATTAAAAACGAGCCCTTCATCTTTTGGCGAGACCACCCTCCTTCGGTGAGACGTTACACCGACACTAACTCCTTTCTCCAAGACCATTCTGATTTGGCGAGACTCCCCTCAATCGGGAAGACATCATACCGAAGCCACAAACCTTCGGCAAGACATCTATCGGTCGCCCAAACATCACACCGAGCGCAAATCATTCCCCCCGACGCTACCCTTGTGAACAACTGTCGGCGAGAGGTCTTCGGTCAGAGAGAGATAGAAAACTTCATGCGACCAAAATGTCTCGGCGACCTGAGGATTTCAAATGAATATAACACACTGCTAGTTGACAAGACATTCAGCTGGTCTCAGCAACTTTCTTCTTTGAGGAGTTTTATGCCAGATCCAACTAAGAAATACTTTCCAATAGACTTCCTTGTGAAAAAGCATCTGATGTATGATTTAACCCTACAAAACAATGCCTCCATTAGTTCTCAATAGCATCAGATGAAGACCTTCCCAATGAAAACCGAACACCTGCACGTTGGGCTCAACCCTTATGGGAGCCACATTTAATCCACGTGTCAAATTTAAAACATAATTTTCCCCTGCAGCTGCACAAGAAGCAAACAAGTTAGAAAATATGTAACCTTGATGCAAATGTTCCTCCATTTGGCTTTCATGAACACTTGAAAACATAGAATGCCCTGCCTGATTGAGCCTGCAAGTGAAAATCGGGTAACATTTCTGGCGACCTCAGCTGGATGTTTGCCTGTTAAACACAATATACCAGTAGCCTAGGCCTATCCATTGGGCATGGAGTCCATGTTCCATTCTGATTTAACTCAGAAAACTGTAGCTTAGCCTCAAAACACACAAAAAGAAAGAAACTACTGTAATTCTGTTGAAGACAGAATCTGAAAAACTAGGTGCAGCAACTGCACTTATTGAAAACATGACAAAACTAAAATGAAACGTGCCAAAAGGCACTTATTAAAAGAAAAATTGAAACTGAAACTACTCTATCCTACACTACCCAGCAGTGGTAGTGATCAGACATAACCGTTCACTGGTTGTGAGAAAAAACTGCCCTTTCTCACCAACATAGGACGTGCTACCTGCTTGCAAATTGTCCAACAGTGATGAAGGAAAAGTAAATGTTGAGTGCATAGATTAAACACCTCTTCAATCATGAAAACCACCTCCTTTTCTATGTTAGACAAGAGGTGCATGTGACTATTTTGAACAGTTCAAACAACTTGCATTAATGCCTTTTGATGCTCAATCTCGTGCTCCCAAGTAGGTAATTCAAATAGTAACTCCTTTTGAGTGTCCGCCGAGTGTGCCAGGTGTTTGATAGGACATCCCCTTTTTATGACACCCAACTTGTAACTTTCAGCCCCTTGTTTATGTTCTATTTTCTCAGCCCATTGTTCATGATCTTCAAGAACATTAAATGAAGTTAAGTTGTCCTTTTGCTGATCTCTGAAGACTTCATTCTTTCCTTGAAAAGATGTTGATTGGAATTAATATGCAAGTTGTTCATTGGCTGCTACAATTTGATCTTCTTGAAAGATTTGACCATTATTGTTTATAGGAGGATCAGTTGTTCTTTCTTTCAGCTCTACAATGAAAAAGGAGTCTTGCTTCTTTGCATCATGTATAATAGCCTCTGAAAAGAAACCATTAATGTTTTCGATGGTTGGATCTTCTTGACTAAGGAGCTGATATACCTGTTGGATAACTGAAATCAAATCTTCAAACTGTTGTTCCTTATGCTCTTCGTTCATGATAGAATACACCTCCTCCTCCACAAAGTGGGGCAGCTCATCAAATAAGTTCATAGGCTGCAAGGCATTATCTTCTACAACTTTTTCAATAGTCTCACTGACTTGAATGGGTTGATCACATGCTTCCCTTTCATATGATACTAGCTCATCATCTATGTTAGAACAAAAAAATTCTATGATATCATCTAACTCCTAATTTTACATTAAATCCAGATGAATTTTATCATTTAGTTGCTCCATACCAGGCATAGATGCTATCATGCATGTGAGATCTTCATTTTCACCAACAAATTGAGGAAGCTCATCGAACAAGTCAGCAATATTCTATGGTCGTTCCAAATCAACTGGTAAAACAGGTGCCTATATCCCTTCAGCTTGCTCAATAAAACCAGGTAGTTGGTTAAAAAAAGAAATTGAATCCTCCTCCTCAGGTAGTGCCTTTTCCAGTGAAACTTCGGCATCCTCTATCTGCAAGTGAAGATCCTTAACTAACAATTCTTGCATTTTGATTTTAGCCATCTTATAAACAGCATCATAATTTTTTTTAAATGAATCAAAATCTAAGGGGTTCAGCAATGAATTTGATTCAACATCGTCTTCACATGTGCTATTGTTGTTTTGAGCTGGGAACATAGTGCAAACAACAACAACTTCCTACTCCTCTTTTTCATTCCTTCAACCTAGAACCTTATTTGAATTAGATTCTACGGCTTCTTCCTCTTTCTGATCTTGAATTATCACACAAGGAATATCCTTACTAAGGTCTGGTATTTTATAGTCATGATGCTTGGTCCAAGAAGGCTGCCATAATTGTTCAGTAATTTGATTACTTAGCTCAGGTTCTAGACATGTCTAAAATTGAGGATTAATGGATTGATTTGACAAATTTTGTTCATTCATGAGCTCCTGTAAGGAATGATCTTTAACATTGGATTGAATATTACCCCTGTAACTTGGAATGTCAAGTCTAGAAAACTTACTTGGAGATTGTGTAGAAACCTTGAAAACCTCTTTCTCTGTTGGTTGATGCTTTATGCAAGAAACTGACTGGGCCTCCATCATTGGTGCTTGGGAAATCAACATTTTAATTTGCTCTTCCTTTGCAGCAAGATCTTCTTCATACTGTCTCCTCTGTATCAACAAGTCTTACTCGTAGAGATAGGCCTGATAGGCCATATCTTCTTGTTGTTGATCGTACTCTTGATGCCTCTTGAACTCTTCTATTTGCTTTGCGATGTCTGACAGTATGTCCTTCATGTTACTCATGCTTCTTTTCATATAATCAACCTCTTGGAGCTGATTTTGGACATATGAATATTGATCTGAAGGCTGAGCAGGGGTGGGTGGGAGATAAGCATGTTGAGCATGCTGATAGGCTGTTGTTGCATGGTTGTTTGGGATAAAACCAGCAGTATGACTGGCCTGATAAGGCTAACAAGGATGTGAACAGGTAGGATTTTCATGAAACAGAGGTGAAAACATGCAGCACTTCATCTGTTGAAACTAGTGTATTGTGCTTGGAGTTGCCAGGTATAAATTGTAACCTCTGAAAGGTAAAATTGCGCTGCTGTATATACCAAGACGGCAGCTTGTATCTTTGAATTATTTCTCTGAAGATCACTTCAGAGCCCCACCGGGCATGCCAAAAACTATTGTCAAATAAGGTTTGCACCCTTGCCAAGCTATTAACTGTAGCAACCTATTAACACATGGGAACACTTCAAGGTTGTGGGTTACCCGGGAATGAAGTGGACCTCCAGATTATGGGCTGGTTCCCCTTAAGATAACTTGAGAATACTAAAGAACGATAGGGAAAAGAGTAAGAAGGATATATTTGAAATTTAAAACCTATCACTAACAGGTGATACACCAAAAATAAAAATATGACAATACTGTTGAAACTCACAGAAAATCCCAATAAAGCTAAACAATCTCACAACATAGAGATTTATGTCTGTAAAAATGATTTTATGTAAGGTTCTGACTGTTCTAAGGCTTAACACAAGGAAAACAATGATGTTTTCACAGATATTAATGTGATAGAAAGAGATCACTAACATAAACCTACACTATGACATAATATTCTTTGCATCCAGTACCGAAGGAATCTGATAAAATAAAGGATTACATAGAATTTTATCATGCAACTCACAACCAATACTAAACAAAGGAAATTGGTGAAGGAAATGACTTTCTATTGAGAAAAAATGAGTTTTGTATTACAAATCTGTAGTATTCCTAAAAATGAGTTACAAAATCTGATGAATGCTTTTTCTGCAATTTCTTCACTAAGAACTCTCTCCTACAAGGAGGCAAAAAAAAATGCCATATATACAACAAAAAACTAAAAAAGTGTCGGCCCCTGCCCTAGGGTTTACAAAAAATGAGTCAGTTCCTGAACATGTCGGCCCTCAAATATTTTGGAATAAAGTTAATGCTGCATTCAATGTGCATCCCTTTGTCCATGTCGATGAAAAGATCACCCTTAGGAGTGGCCTTCAGATCTTTTGAAACCATCGCATTAACTTTTGGCCCCCGTGTCCGATCTCGAGACTTCTTTGAAGAGCTGCTTTGAATGTTCTGAAGTATGGTCATTAATGTCAATCCACTTTTGCCAGCCAGCATCCCAGCTGTCCTTGCGTTCTCTTCCTTTCTGCTCTCCTCTTGTTCTAGACCCTTCCGCAAGTTGACCCTCTTCAAGAAGCAGCATCATGCGCCCTCTTGCATAGATCTTTTCAGACGAACACCACTGTCCACTGAACCGATTCATCATCTCATTCACAAAGTAGATCCATACCGCTCACATTCTGTTGATCTTCTTCACAGGACGTTCAACACAGTCAAACTACCATTGGTTTGCCCTCAGCTTCCTCTGATTGGTTGAACAGACACCATGTACGATTTTCAGGTGGTCAAAAGTTGTTCAAACAAAATCGCATGTCAATGAGACACTAGTCGTGTCTCCCCGATGTGATTATACTCCATAGCAGCAATCGGCATAGCTTAGAACTATCGGCAAGACTTCACATCGATCTGCAAGAGTTATATCGATATCCCAAAACTATCGGCAAGACTATCGTTGTCGGCCAGACATCATTGCGATCGAAAATCATTCGGCCAGACTATCACCTTCGGCAAGACATTACAGCAAGCCCTTCATCTTTCAGTGAGACCACCCCCCTTCGATGAGACATTACACCGATGCTAACTCCTTTCCCTGAGACCATTCTGATTCGGCGAGACTTCCCTCAGTCGGGAAGACATCATACCAAAGCCACAAACTTTCGGCGAGACATCTACCGGTCGGCCAGACATCACACCGAGCACAAATGATTCCCCCTGACGCTACCCTTGTGAACAACCCTCGGTGAGAGGTCTTCGGTTGGAGAGAGATAGAAAACTTCATGGTGACCAAAATGTCTCGGCGACCTGAGGATTTCAAATGAATATAACACACTGCTAGTCAGTAAGACATTCAACTGGTCTCAACGACTTTCTTCTTTGAGGAGTTTTATGCCAGATCTGACTAAGGCATACTTTCCAACAGACTTCCTTGTGAAAAAGCATCAAATGTATGATTTAACCCTACAAAACAATGCCTCCATTAGTTCTCAATAGCATTAGATGAAGACCTTCCCAATGAAAACTGAACACCTGCACGTTGGGCTCAACCCTTATGGGAGCCACATTTAATCCACGTGCCGAATTTAAAACATAATTTTCCCCTGCAGCTACACAAGAAGTAAACAAGTTAGAAAATATGTAACCTTGATGCAAATGTTCCTCCATTTGGCTTTCATGAACACTTGAAAACATAGAATGCCCTGCCTAATTGAGCCTGCAGGTGAAAATCGGGTAACAGAGCCATCAAAGAGAATCTCAGCCAAAAAAGCAATGCAACATCTTTATTTTGATGATCTTGACAAATCTCAATTATTATTTGAAACCATTATAAAAGAGTGTGTGAAGCTTAGCGAGGGAATCTCAAGTTACTCATTTGAAGTTAACCTCATAATGAGCACCTATGATGTAGACATTATAAGAGAATCTTGAATGTATGAGTGACATTGTAAAAGATCTGTGAGAATGGAGTACCTAAGGCATTGTAATGAGATTTACTCAAATATTGAAATTTTGGAGTTCATGTTTAGTGCAGAAGCACCTTGTTCTGTAAATGCCTTCAATAGGAAAATTTGAAATTTTTGAATTTTCAAATGTAAAAAAAGTGAAAAAGGTCATGTGAAGGTCATATGTAATGTATTTAAAGTCTCAAATAGGTCATTAGGTGATTAGAGAAGTGATATTGCACAAAAGTTGTCATTTGGTGTAAAAATGTAAAACTTGCATTAGTTGCACAATTGCAAAATTATAGAAGATGAAGAGTCCTCTTGTTAGAAAGGGTAGTTAGTCAATGGAAGATGTAGGGGAAGAATTCATAATTGATTGGAATAGCTATATAAAGCATTGTAAAGGTGTGGAAAAGAGCAGAACTTGTATTCTTGAAGAAATTAGTAAATAAAGGACCCTATTTTTTGTATTTGCAACACTTTTCCTTTTTTTGTTTCAAGCTTGTGCGGATTGTACAACACCTTATAGTTTTATTGTTGATTAGTTTTTTTTAGAGCAAGGAGTTAGGTTACTTTTGAAAGTATTTTTAAGTCTTTAAACTCAAATTTGAGGAAATAAGAACAAATTTATCATAACTGGTTTGTAACCCTCAATAAGGGTTTTGAGAGTCTATTAAGTGATAAGATTGTCATTCTACCGATGTAGGGTTAAGTAGGTCAGTGGAATGCATTGAAATTAGGTGTTTTTCAATTTGAATATGTGTGTAGATTGAGGGGGAGACAGGAATGTGAAGTTTTGTTGCTGCTCCAGATAATTTTTTGAGTTTTCACACAAGAAATGGTGCCTACAGACTAGGGTTTGGAGAAATGAAAGTTGCAGAGGCTTGATGGTAGTTTGATTACTATATGCAGACATATTCCAACATGTCTAAGTCATTTACAATTTTGTATGAGGTTTGGTAAGTGGTTTTTTAATAAACCTCAATTTTCTTGAGCCTACAAGGGCATTTGATAAGGGTTTTTTGTTTGATGTTATATTGAAACTATTAAACTATAAAACTAGAAGATTTGAAGGTTTTGAGACTTGATACACTACTGTCTAAGGTTATTTTATGGTTTGGAGATGATTTCTTGATAGTTGCTTCACAAAATTGACCTAATTTGAGGCACTTTCTAGCGGACAGTTTATTGTTCTTAGAAACTTTCCAAAATAACCTCTTCAAAGTATTTGTTATGTGTTAGTAGATAAAAATTGGTTTCTAAATATGTATTGGGTATGTAGAAACACAAAGAGATTGAAAAAGAATCACCAAACAAGCAAACTACACTGTCCACAAGGCCAATTAGGCCAAATTAACAAAGCAACCCCCCTTTATTCTTCCTATCACATGCAAACCACCATTGCATAGCATTAACCAGTCTACCAAACTACCAATTCCTCCACTTTTATGGCGTGATAAGCCCTCTAACATAACAAACCCCAAAACCCTCTTCTTTCACAAGTTAGGCAAGGGTTTATTGAAAACCCATACTCCAAACCTTCCCATAGCCAACCAAAGCCTAAAACACATTCAAAAAGGTCTACAAAAGCTTAAAGGTTCAATAAATATTTTTTTCCCTAAAGATTTCTTCAAATCCTAGCACTAAACCACCATTTTCCACTAAAAAATGCACCATTTGACATCTAGGGCATCACCTAAAAACCCTCTATTCTCCTCCCTTGCACACATGTTTTATAACCCTAACTAAGCCTTTCCACTGAGTTATAGAAGTATACAGTGGGTGGAAGGCTTAATATGACATTTTAATGCACTCAAAACCCTTAAAATAGGGTATACAGGCCAACCCTCAGTAATTAGCTTCTAAAATGCACAAAATCACTTGAAATCCAACCAAACCAAAACTAAAATGGAGCTAAATCTCATTCCCACTGAATTCCATCCAAAAGAGAGAACAATCACCCTATACAGAACCGTACAATTCAAGGAAACATCAATTTTTTGGTAAAAATACAGAAAATAGCAAGGAAACAATGAATTTTATTGATCTTCTTCTAGTTACATGGTACATTTACGCTAGGCATGGTACATTTACGCTATGAATGGTCCTCTTTCACACCCAAACATGCAGAATCACTTTGAGCTAAGTTCAACCGGCTCGATCCCTTAAGGGTCCAAACTGCAAAAGGGAAACAATCTTTGACAGGGTATTTCTCAGAAACTGTGGTGCTCACGAAATCTTTGTCTGAGCCTACGACATCACGTTGGGCCCCTCTACAATAACCTCTCTCAGTTTTTGTTATCTCAGAGTGGTTTTCCCGTGGTGTCTAGTTTTCACTTGATGGAAAAAGTGTCAAATGCAAGCAGTGCAAAGTTGCAAAGTGGTGCAACTTTCATTTTGCAACTCATGTGACCAAATGAATTATTTCAACGCATCCGAATAGGTATGTTTATGCTAGGCATGGTCCTCTTTTTCACCCAAACACGTGGAATCTCTCTGAGCTACATTCAACCAAATCGATCCCTTAAGAGTCCAAAGTGCAAAATGGTTGCAAACTTCAGCATGTTGTTACTCGGATACTATGACGCTTAGAAAATTCTCATCCTATGAGATCAAGTTGGGCCCCTCTACAAAAACCTCTCTCAGTTTTTGCTATCTCGAAGGCATTTTCCCATAGTGGTGAATTTTTACTTGGGGAAAAAGTTGTCAAATGTAAGTAGTTGAAAGTTGCAAAGTGGTGAAACTTTTGTTTTGCAACTCGTGTGACCAAACAGGCTGTTCCAACACGTTTGAATAGGTATGTTTACACTAGGCATGGTCCTCTATCACACCCAAACATGCGGAATCGCTCCAAGTTACGTTCAACTAGATTAATCCATTAAGAGCCCAAAGTGCACAATGGCTGCAAACTTCAACATGTTACTCAGATACCATGATGCTTAGAAACTTCTCGTCTAATCCTATGGGATTGTAATGGGCCCCTCTACAATTACCTCTCTCGGTTTTCGCTATCTTGAAGGAATTTTTATGTGGTGGCAAATTTTCATTTAGGGAAAAAGTTATCAAATGCAAGTAGTTGAAAGTTGCAAAGTGGTGCAACTTTCATTCTGCAACTCGTGTGACCAAACGGATTGTTCCAATGCATTTGAATAGGTATGTGTACGCTAGGAATGGTCCTTGGTCGATTCCACAAAATGATATAAAATTCATGGCAAATCCTAACCTGGGAATTGGACATTCCAGCAGGTGACTAACATCTTCTTATGGTCATTCATTTACATTGTCAAACTAGGGAACGTATACTTGAAATGAAGCGGCACTGTATGTGCACTAAGAACCAGTTTCAGTCACAATTTACCAGAAATAAATGCTTGGAAGGAATTCTACTTATGCTGCAGGAATGTAATGTAAAACCTTCAAGAATGAAATCTAACTTATAATCAACAGGAGATAAATAACTAACTACAGATACTAACTAAGTGGGGCCCCTTAGCAAGCATCAACCAGTTTATGCAAGAATTGAACTCAAAACTTCATCAACTTTTATTCATAAACTTGGAATCATATACATTGATTGTTATGTTTGTAGGAAAACTAACACAAAACACTGTTTCTCATTATAATACTAACTTTAACACACTTTGTTGCTCACTCACACAAGAGGAACACTTATTTATATTAGAAAAGAAACTAACTACCTAACTCTAACAGAGAAAGACATGGAAATAAATGCATCTTGAAACCGAGGAACAGACTTCTCATAAATGAAGGCATATCTGTTCAACACAATTCAGAGAGAATTTAGTATTCCACTCTTCCTAGATTAATGATCATTTAGATTTCCTCCCAACAACCCAGTCAGAGAGTCTTTGCTGGAACAACTTCCCCAATGCCATGCTGGAAATGGTCTTTATTGCAGGGCCGAGATCTGTTGCGCTTTGACTCGTTCATGCTTCCTTCAACAACCTGCAATGCACATGGCGACAGAAGTGAAAGAAAGCACGCGTGGAAAATAACACTATACACATTCATTATTCACATATTAAATCCATTTCATTATCCAAAAACCACATGCATTATATCAGTCATTTGGGAGGTCAAACAGGGCAAATAATGCAGACACATAGAGATGTTAAACTGCAAGAATATAGGAATATGTTGCTACAGGATACTACCCGATTTTAGATTAAAAAAAAACCTTTAATCAAAGAGTTAAAACAACCATCAACAATAAGAGTAAGGGTATTAAAAATACATCATAATATTCAAATTATGAGCATATTTCGAGCTCATCAGTCCTCTTTCGCACCCAAACACACGGAATCGCTCTGAGCTATGTTCAACTGAATCGATCCTTTAAGAGTCCAAAGTGCAAAATGGATGCAAACTTTAGCATGCTATTACTCGGATATCGTGACACTTAGAAACTTCTCGTTTAATCCTATGGGATCGTGTTGGGCCCCTCTACAAAAACCTCTCTCAGTTTTTTTATCTTGGAGGAATTTTCCTGTGGTGGCAAATTTTCAGTTGGGGAAAAAGTTGTCAAATGCAAGTAGTTGAAAGTTGCAAAGTAGTGCAACTTTCGTTCTGCAACTTGTGTGACCAAATGGACTATTCCAACACATCTGAATAGGTATTTTTACACTAGGCATGGTCCTTTTTCACACCCAAACACGCGGAATCGCTTCGAGCTATGTTCAACCGAATCGATCCCTTGAGAGTCCAAAGTGCAAAATGGCTGCAAACTTCAGCATGTTGTTACTCAAATATTGTGATGCTTAGAAACTTCTCATCTGTTCTATAGGATCGCGTTGGACCCCTCCACAATAACCTCTCTTAGTTTTTATTATCTCAGAGTGGTTTTCCCGTGGTGGCGAATTTTCACTTGATGGAAAAAGTGGCAAATGCAAGTAGTGCAAAGTGGTGCAACTTTCATTTTGCAACTCATGTGACCAAACGGAATGTTCCAACACATCTGAATAGGTATTTTTACACTAGGCATGGTCCTCTTTCCCACCCAAACACACAAAATCGCTCTGAGCTACGTTCAACCGGATTGATCCCTTAAGAGTCCAAAATGGCTACAAACTTCAGCATGTTGTTACTTGGATACCGTGATGCTTAAAAACTTCTCATCTGATCCTATAGGATTGCATTGAGCCCCTCTACAATAACCTCTCTCGGTCTTTGCTATCTCAGAGGAATTTTCTAGTGGTAGCGAATTTTCACTTGGGGAAAAAGTTGTCAAATGCAAGTAGTTGAAAGTTGCAAAGTGGTGCAACTTTCGTTCTGCAACTTGTGTGACCAAACAGATTGTTTGAACACATTTGGATGGGTATGTTTACACTATGAATGGTCTTCTTTCACACCCAAACACGTGGAATCGCTTCAAGCTACGTTCAACTGACTCGATCCCTTAAGGGTCCAAAGTGCAAAAGGGAAGCAAACTTTGATGGGCTATTACTCAGAAATCGTGATGCTTTCAAATTTTATGTTTGAGCCTATAGGATTGTGTTAGGCCCCTATACAATAACCTCTCTTGGTTTTTGTTATCTCAGAGTCGTTTTCCTGTGGTGTCCAATTTTCACTTGATAGAAAAAGTGTCAAGTGCAAGCAATGTAAAGTTACAAAGTGGTGCAACTTTCGTTTTGCAATTCGCATGACCAAACAAACTGCTCCAACACGTCCTTATAGGTAGGTTTACACTAGGAATGGTCCTCTTTCACACACAAACACGTGGAATTGCTCTGAGCTACGTTCAACTGACTTAATCCCTTATGATGGCATGCAAAACAATCAAAAAGAGAAACATACACACGATGATTGAGAAGTCTGAGTTTTCCACACAAAAAGTATATGATCATTGGTGCAGAACACCTTGTTCCTCCATTTGATGAAGAAGGTCTATTTTAGTGGTTTTAGTCATGATAATGTCAAATAAGGCCATGATAAGCCATTTTGTAATCTTGATTTTAGTTTTGAGTTAGTGCAGAGTCATTTTAGTCAATTATGTAAGTACGATAGGGAGTAGGAATAAGAAAATAGCATTGGTAAAGGCATTGGAAGATATTACTAATGCTGCCCTTGTTGAAAATTCAAAATTTAGGCCTTAAAAGCAAGGCTAGACGAAGTGAAAAGAAGAAATTGCTTGAGAATAAGTTAGAATAGGTTGGAAATAGGGTGAGGTTGTGGATTTTGATGTGTTCAAAAGGTTTGCAAGGACAAGGGAGGTCAAAAGTATGTTATGGCATGATGCCCTAGTTGGGAAAAGAGGGGTTTTGAATGAAAAAGAGAGGTTTGAGGGAGTAAAAGTGGGTAAAGTCAGGGGGAAGCATAATTTGGTGGTTAATTAAGTTTGTGCAGATAGAATGAAGAGTGTTGGAAGAGGTTTTGAGGTTGTATGAGGTTTGGATATGGGGTTTTCAATAAACCCTAGTGAAATTTGAGAAAAATGAGGGTTTAGAGGATATGGGGTTAGAGGGAAAATCACGCCCTTAAAATTATGGATTTTATGGATTTGCAGACTGGTAAATGCTGCCCAATGGTGTTTTTCAATTGGAAGAGTAATTGAGAGGGTGTTGCTTTGTTAAATATACCTATTTGGGGGTCTAAGACAGCGTTGAGGCACTAGGTTGAGGGTTTTGTTTCAAAAGGGTCTCATGGGATTTTGAGCCATGTGAAAGTATGTGTTAAAGGGTGTCTAAAAAGAATGAGGGTTGGAGAGATTGTTTAGAAAATTTGAAAGTTATTTCAAGAAAGGTAGGTCTGCTGACCTATTAGAGAGACTAGGTGAAAAACTGAAAACAGGCCAAGATAGTGATTTGGGGGAAGAAAAGTGGTTGGAAGTTCTTTGTATGGTGAAAGTGGATTGAAGGCCTCCTTTTCATTGCATCAATCATCCTCAAGTTGAGTAAGCAAAAGACATTTTTCAATTATCCTCCTTGCCCTTACAACAATATACAACCAATTGTAAATGCATACAATGGTGGAACTTCGAAACATTTTATTTTTCCTCAATTAACAACTTTGGTTGTGAAGCATTTTGTCATTTTTATTTGAAATGATTTTCTATGCTTGAAAATTGGAGTCTAAGAGAAACAAGTGATGCTCTCACGTACATTTATTATTTGGTGTGATAAACAATGTTTCCACCGTTGAGTCCATTTCTTATTTGTATTATAAATTATAACTTGCTTTCTCCCAAGTCCATTTCTCATACAAGAAATAATATTGCAAAAAGTTGACATATAAATCTTTCGACGTGTTTATAAGGGGACGGATCAACAACATAACAATTCATTTTGCACTATCAAGATTATGCTGTGAAAATGTTTAAAGACTATTCAAGATAAATATTTGTATGATAATGTGTCAAGAAGTTAACTACTTCATCTACTCTGAATATTATGTTTTGCAAGTGTTGTGAAGATTATGTATCCTTTGCTTAATTGAGTTGTTCCAATCAAAAGGATTAAATATATTGGAATCTTTTTTATGAATCATTTCATGGAATACCAATTGAAAACGTATTTTTTGCTTTTAGATAAAGTTGTTTAGCATCAATCAATTAATATTCAAGACAAACCATGAAGGACAACAATGATCAATGTTAGGGCTAACCAATTAATAAGTATACATGTGAATAATTCAAGCATGTACATGTGAATAAGGGAAGCACAAGTACTAAAAAACACGTAAGCCTTGAAGTATACACACGAATACATAGTATACAAAAATTAATACAAAGTATATGCACGAATACAAGGTATACGCATGAAAACACGTAAGTTGAAAAGTATACATTTGAACACACGTAAGTCACAAAGTATACACGTAAGTTGTAAAGTATACACTTGAATACACGTAACTCATATCTATTGAACCATGAATTTATAATGCAAATATGAACTCCATCGATAAAAAAGATTTGTATTAACCAAATAGCCATGTAGAAATACATCAATAAATGTCAATATAATTATAAAATATAGGTACAAAATAGCCATATAGGCTTACAAGAATGCCATATAGGCATACAATGTCAAATATATCCAATAAAAAATATGTACAAAACTGTCATGTAGGCATACAACAAAGGGCTTTGGAATCAAAAGTCATTGCTCTCCATGCTCTCAAAATAAATTATTTCTCTTTCTTGTCGATCGGATGGCGATATTTCTATCACTCGTTTATGTTGCGCTCAAGGAGTCCTCCTACTGCTCCTCCTAGTGTTTAGTTCTTGGTGAAGTTTTATTTGTTACAATAAGAAGTAAAGACAATAATATATAGAAATTACATTATAAAAAATGATATATTTAACAAAATAATCACTTACCGCCATTTGATGATCACTCTCCACGAGGGAAATATTCACATGCCCATGCTAAGGCATGCTAAAGCCCTATATAAACCATCCAAATAGAAATTAAACTATGAATCAATAATGGTTTTATTTTTCACTAACTAACATCTATAACAACAAATGTAAATTGAAATTTATTAATTTGCCTCATACCTCCCCTGTCAGAGCCATCGAGGATTCTATAGCAAATGAAACATTGATCTCCATTTCCCTCGCCACATTTGGAGGTGTTTCCACTTGCAACATCTGAAAATAAAACAAATTATTCAATCACAAAAACTACAACAGTGATCCACGTCATTACTTATAATGTATGAGATAATGAACAAAATTTTGAGTACTTATTAAACTATATATTTATGACTATCATGCTTACTATTTTCCCTATCCATATCTTGTTTGAAAGCACGTGTTTTTAGGCTTTTACCCATAGCAGCAAGCCAGTGAACCGTGTGATAAAATGCTTTCATAGACATGTACGATAACTGTGGTGGCATAGAGAAGGCAGTGAACTGTTTGAAAAAATGCCTCAAAGAAATGGGGTCTCGTGGTGAGGGAATGCCATTACAAACAAATGCACGTCATGGAATTCCATCACCATAAGACCGCATTTCTTTCAGCCATTTTTTTCAGACAGTTCATTGCCTTCTCTATGGTATCATTGCTTACTATTATGCTTTTATTGAAATTTTTCCAAGCATCCATAGTTTGTTGGAAAGCACCTATTTTAGGCTTTTAGCCATAGCAGCAAGGAAGTGAGTAGTTTGATCAAATGCTTTGGTACGCATGTATGGAAAATGTGGTATCATAGAAAAGGTGGTGAGTTGTTTGAAGAAATGCCTCGAAGAAATGTGGTCTCATGGTGATGGAATGGCATTCCATCACCATGAGACCGCATTTCTTCGAGGCATTTTTTCAAACTACTAACTGCCTTGTCTATGCTATTGCTTACTATTATGCTTTGATAGATTTTTTCCAAGCATCCATAGTTTGTTGGGAATCACCATTTTTAAGCTTTTAGCCATAGTAGTGAGGATATGAACTATTTGATAAAATGCTTTGGTAGACATGTATGGAAAATGTGGTAGCATAGAAAAGGCGGTGAGCTGTTTGAAAAAGGTGCCTCAAAGAAATTGGGTCTCATGGTGATGGACATCACCATGAGACAACATTTCTTTGAGGCATTTTTTCAAAAAACTCATTGCCTTGTCTATGCTATTTCTTATTATTATTCTTTCATATATTCCTTCCAAGCATCCATAGCATAGACAAGGCAGTGAACTGTTTGAAAAGATGTCAAGCAACAAAAAGTGGTCTCATGGAATGCCATGATAAGCAAATGCAATTGGAAGCTGCTCCTAGACTTATTACTTATGCTATGTGAATTAATTGCATCACTTCTTATGTTGACTTTCTAAACAACTATATTGTAGTTAAAATTTTGTCATCTATCAACATCTAGTTATTAGTCATGGAATGTGAAGTAATGCTTTGAGTTTGAATGATGTGCAATGCAATGTAATCAATGATATGAATATAAAATACACAAATCTATTAAGCACAATTCATTAGCTAAACTCTTTATTCTATTACCTACGTGTAGGTTTGAGTAAATCCACTGGCACTGGGAGGTGTTCCCTCGAAACCTCCAATATTAGCCTATTCAACATCCAAAATCACATATTAAAATACCATTCGTAAAACAATGATATTAACATATAATAAATTTATAATTGTTTACTAGTTAAATACCTCATCGATAGGTGTACTGTAGAAATAAGCAGGTGTAGGGCCGGTGTATCCAGTCTCAACATTGTGACCCTGCAATTTTATTAATATCATAAAACTAAATTAGTTAATCTTGCATTTCAAATTTGAAATTTAATAAATTAAGTTCAATGAACATGCTAAATTTTACCTGAGAATCAATGCCATAGGCCACATGCAAAATGTCAGTTTCTCTCTCAATCTCCATAACTGCAGATGAATCCTGCGTAGCAACCTCCTAAGTGTCGGTGCAGTGATATGAACAAGTCGCCCCGCAAGATTGACACACATGGGATCGAAGCCCACCACTCGAAGACTCCCCTAAATGGCGTTGTAGAATAGGGCTGGCATGTTGGATGACACTCTGGTTCAAAGAGTTGATGGCCTGCAAAGTCTCTATGTCAACACTCTCCTTCACGATGGAAGGGATGACGATGTGCTCATGAGGCGGCCTAGCGAGAGGTCGTCTCCCTTGCCGTTGGGGATCCTGTTGTGCACCGGATCTATCTTAAGCCGACCCCCCACCTCTCCCCTGGAAGTCCCTCATATCAAAATAATTTGCAAATTTATTCAAGATGAACCCAACATATAGTTTCCTAAGGAAATACTGCGGGACTTCACAATTGTTGCATGGTGGGTCATCAAAAACCATGTACCACCTATCCCAAAAATATTTCCTCATCTCTTGGTGGTGGCACCAATGAATAGGAAACCTCTTTGCATTGAGGGAGAGATTTCCATTTGACCGTGGGTCAGTAAATAATGTGCACAAATCACCTTTTGTAATTTTTAAATCTTTTACATCTTTATATGATAATTTATCTTGGTAATAAACCCTAGCTACCTACCTCCTATCCTGCCAACCAGTTAATTGTTTTTTGATTGATTCTACATGTTTTAACATTTCTTTCAGTGAAGTTCCCAGGGTCATTCTTTCCGCGGTTGAACCGTTTGGATCATTCAACCTCCTGATTAAATCCTCAATTTGTTTTTTGTTGTTCTCAATTTCCCTCATTAAGTTTTGTTGAGTTCCAGGAGGATGTTGAGGGATTGGTGGAGGAGATTAAGGTTGTGGTTGATTAACTTGAGGATTTTGTTGTTGTTGTTGTTGTGCTTGTTCAGGATTTTGTTCCTCTTCTTGTTGTGATTTTTGAGGATTTTGAGAAGGGTTTGCAAGTTGATTAACATCTCCTACAAATTCAAAAAATAAATATAAAAAACAACCTAAAACTAACAAATTAAAAAAAAAAAAAAATTCTTACCTCTCACACCTCCTCATCAACGTGGCGGCATCCTTGCGATGAAATAGCAACCATTGATGAAGATTTTTTCAAATTACCCCCTCCTAGAACGCAAGCGCGGAAAATGGAGGTTTTGGCTACAAACAAGAGAAAAAATACAATTGAAATGCAAGAATGAATTCGATTTGCTTTTTTTTTGCTTTTAATAGGTCATAACGCGAGCATCTTATAACGTGCTCGCGTTATGGGCTTGTTGTGGCCGATCCTCAGGCTCGGCACACCAAGCCATAATGTGAGCGCATTATAACACACTCACGTTATGAGTTTTCAAAACTTTTTTAAAAAGTTGGCCACAAATTGGTTACCCATCTTCGTGCACCCGCCCTACTCCAACACGCCCCTAAATGAAAACTAGGGAGAAGAAAAAAATGATGAAGGAAAAGAATGCAAAGATGGATGCAGAATGGGTCCTCGCTATAAGGCCTGATGAGGTACCCACGAACAACATGAAATCTCTCATTACTGGAGAAAAGGAGAAAACCACATGGGAAAAACTCGTCTCCAAAAGAGAGAAAAAGAAAGATATGAATCCCCTCCATAAAGAAAGAGCTCCCATGCCAATGATGAATGCTTGAAGATAGAATATGATCCACTGCCTACAAACGAAAAAAGATCCACTGGTGATTGGAGAATCCAAACCAAAAGAATGGGTAATTTTGGAATTCAAATCCAGATGATGTGTGCCTCTAAAAACTGCTCACGTGTCCACATGTTAGAAAGCGATGATGTTGATCCAAGATCTTGTGAAGACAGATAGAGAACAAGATGCAAAAGCGACAAAGATGGTGGACCAACAGTGATGATGTGGCTATCAACAAATTTTTCAAACTAAAGAAGAAAGCTACAACTATTGAAGAACTGCAAAGATGCCCTCCGGAGGGATGATGCCATTGTCTTTGGAAGCACACGAGGATACGACTCTGGAAGCTCATGTAGTTAGGAATTTAGAACAGAAGAACACTTTTGGTTTCCGGTTGGAGCAGTGCAGAGCTTGACAGTTAATTAGAAACTTTTAATATATTAAGTTTGTTTATTCATAAGCAAAATGAAAGAAACTTAGATACAAAGGTTTATATATGCCTCCATTGTGTTGAAAAAACCAACCTCACAGAATTTTTTTCCAAATTGGTAATACACCTTACAAATTTTCTCAAATATCTACACCCCCTTCTATTTTGTAATTTTATTTGCATGTGCTTTTTAGTATAACTAAACATGCAAAAATTACAAAAAAAAAATACATTTGAAGGCCCTAATATACAAATCCCAAAATAGGGCATATATTGTATATGGGTGGATTAGGGCAGATATGAAATTGAAGAGGCAAAATGAGGCGGCCAGATTTGAGATAGGGTGGCCAAGAGCAAACTGGAGATGTGAGGTGGCGCTGGAGGTGAAAGGAATATGTCGCATCTAAAAATGAGATTTGATGCCTCTCACAAACCAAACGTGCCTTCCAACAGGTGATTTGCCTTCCAATGCTCTCTTTGTGTGAGCCAAGTCAATCCGTGAGCAGGGTAGAAACCCTCAAATTGCCTTCAATCTACCTTTACATGATCCCTCCAATCTGCCTTCACATGAGCCCTCTAATCTTCACGCCAATGGGAAATGAGACCTCATAGATTTAAATTCCTTTAACAATAAAAAAACATGCCCTATGGATGCAAATTGACATGTCACATCACCAAATCGGGTATTGCATACAAAAATTTGGGCTTTAGGTGTAATGTAGGGCCTGCAGATGTAGGGTAATCAGCTCATGAATGTGCCTCCAAGTCAGCCTACCCAGTCAAGCAATTTGCAGGCTCAGTTAGCGTGAGTGTGGGTCAACGAACTAATAGCATTTGGGTACGTGGGATTGTTGGAGTCACCCATGCGCCATGAGCAGTAGACTGAGGGTCGAACAGATCTAAGAAATGTCAAGACCATAGATTTACAGCCTCTATGAGTAGAGATTGTTCCCTTCGCTTAGTGCAAAGATGGTGTCCTACTTAGATTTGGGGTTAGCACAACTTCTCTATAAATTTTAACACAGAGAGCAATGGAATCTAACAAAAAAATACAATGAAATTGTTCATCCAATGGCTTGCAAATATCTCCCTCTAAGCTCTGATACCATATTAGAATTAGGAAGATCTAGGAGATAAGAGATCAAGAACATAAAGAAATATGTGAAACGGTAATGATTATTGATCACTAAATGAATACAGTGAAGGATTGAATATCCTTATGTAGACTAAAATGAACTCAACATCATATCCCTAAATGGTGGAGTTCAACTCAACATGTGATGGAGTTCTAACTGAGACAAGAGTGAGATAACAGAATGCATGAATCAATTAAGTCACTTAACTAATTGAAATGCATGATTAATGCAATAACACTCGCAATCATAACAAGATAATTTTTTCCTAAGTTTGCATTAAGCACTAGAGTAAATTAAGGACGATTAATTTACTCCAACACTAGCAATATTGTTAAGCCCTTCTTGTGCTTTGAGTACTTAGCGATTCCCACAGCTTTATGCGAGACTTGTGATTGTAAGCCAACAAGAATCTATTAGTGGGGTGGGAGGCTAGAACAAAATAGGGAAATGGTCAAAAATTAATATTTATAATACTCTATCTCGAAACATAACTATAAAAAATATGATGGATGCTTGAAAGACTAGTTGATAAGCAACAAGTCTTATCCATCCTTACATCTCAAATTACCCAATAAAATGAGGTATGGGATCCAAACCTTTCCCATTATAAATAGGAATTTTATGCAATCACACACTCAAGAAAAAAAAATTGCCCACATATAAGTGTTGATCTAATTTATTAATATTGGAATACTTCTTCTTGTGATCGTACGCCTCAAGCAAATATCAATAAATGTATGGTACCTATCGCTCCATATATTGAACAATATTAGGGGCATTGATAGTCTTATTGTTTATCACATCCCAACTCAAGGGAGTCATGTATGTATGAACCATACAAAGCTTGAAATAGTACTATGTACAAGAAATTATGGTGTCTATTATTGCACTCAAACTCCATGAGATGAGGGTTATCCCCCCATTTGGAATATTGGTCCATCATATATATATGAAGCATATCCCATGAAACTTGATCCATCCTCTTTGTTTCAAAACCACCCTCAAGATGATAAAGGAAACTAAAATTGAGCTTAGTCAGAGCATGCTATTATTGCACTCAAACTCCTTGAGATGAGGGTTATCCTCATCTATTATTGCACTCAAACTCCATGAGATGAGGGTTATCCTCCCATTTGGAATATTGTTCCATCATATATATATGAAGCATATCCCATGAAACTTGATCCATCCTCTTTGTTTCACCACCACCCTCAAGATGATAAAGGAAACTAAAATTGAGCTTAGTCAGAGCATGCTACAAAGATGTTTAACACAATGACATGAACACTACATTGTGATAAAAATGATCTTATATGGAACTCTATTAAATGAACAAAATCCTCAAAGAAGTTATGTGTCACAATTGTGGTATTACAAGTAGTCATCATAGATGATAGAAAAACAACTTTAGTAAACTTTTCAATCATTACCATGCTACATCATGGAAAAATAATTACATGCACAAACCAACAATAAATCCATATCTAAATTGTGTCCCGTCTCTACTATGGAGTGCCATGAAGATACAAAAGTCCTATTTGATGTTAGTTCTTGGACTTTATCCCCTAGCACTTTAGGCTTGATGACACATAAACTTACTACTATTGTATCTCAACCTTGCTTAATAATACAATTGGTGACAACCTCATGTGGTGTGAAAAATAAAAAATAGAAATCTCCCTCAATTGATCTTGGTTCAATGGAAGTGTTTAGTTGACCTTAAAGACCTCCTTTCTCTTTGTTTTATATATTTTCAGTCATTTAATAAGCTTTTATATCCTTTTAGCTATCCAAAAACTTAATTTTTTTACTTTTTAATTAATACATTCACCCCTAGAATAATTACATGAATGTTTTGATAGACTTGTGTTCATTACCATGATTGAACTGTTGCTAAAATAAGTGAATGTGTTTGTTTTTTGTTTCCATGATTTATTTACATTCACCTATTTTTTGCTTTGATCCTTTTTAGTATTAGTTAGACACACCCAACATGATAAAACTATAGTTAGCCCCCTTGATTATAATCTCATCGTATCATTAGTTTCCAATAAGCTTTTGAACAAATTTTCTTGTTTCCTTAAACTATTTGGCTTCCATTGGCTCTTGAGATTCGAGAAAATTTACAAGTCTAATTTGGAAAGGAAAAGCAACACAATATCAATCATTTAGAACTCTGATACAACTCTAACTACAACTTGTTGTATATCTACAACCTCTAAGCAATTGTCTTATTTTTTACAATTCATAATAATTCCATAATTCAATTCTCAACATCTAGCTAAAATACTTTTATAGTTCCTTAGAATTTAGTTTGTGTTGTCTCTTGTATCTTCCTTCCATCAACAAAGGAAGAAACTTGGTTGAGAGAAATAGAAGAAGAGGTGATGACTAGATCCCAAAGTACAATGATACAACAATTATATCTTCCTTCACACTTTGGATCCTTCATATCTCAGGTGTGGGTATTCTAGTTACATTTCCTTTATTTAATTTTATATCACTTTGTTTTAGATTTAGATGTATGATACATTTAGCTTAGTATTATAGTGTAGAAAAATGTATCCCTTTACATTTTCACACTTTTTTTCCCTCCCTACTAAAATTGGGCTTCTTTATGCCTTATTTGGTCCTATTTTGCATCCACAAAGCCTTATTTAATGCATCTTTCCAAGGATAATCCTGACACATATCTAATGACCAGTCAAAATTTAATGATTTTGGTTTGTATGGCCCTGATTTAGTGATTTGGGACTCATACACCACCTTGGGCATATGGGTCCCACCTAAGTTTCAAAACCTAAACCTAAATTTGGCACATAACTTAACAATTCTTGAAATTTGTGTCCCAAGCTTAGCCCACTAGGACTCATATGCCCCAACTGGCGTATGAGTCCCGCTTAGCTTGGACCTATTTTAAATTAAAATTATTGGTGGGATTTTATTCTCCTAGATCTAATATCAGCTTGTAGTGTTGTAATTTTGGGTTGTTTTGTAATTTTGGGAAATTTGGCATAAACAAGTATAAATACAAGGTTATTTCACATATTTTCTCCTAGAAAATTTAATAAGCAAGTGTAATATAAGAATTCAAGAATTATATCATTCAAGAGTGATTATCAAGTGTTTTGGGGTTACATTCTAGATTCAAGCATCTTGTCAAAGTCATCATGCATCATGTTTGTTTTTGAGCTAACATTTGTGATGTAGGTTCTTATGATTCAAGCAAGCATTCAAGTCAAGATCCATAACATACAAGCAAGAGTCAAGATCCGCATTCATGCTAGCCATTACATACAATATTACAACCTTTTGTTCAAGGGTTTGGTGAGTTGCAACATAGCTTATTTGTTCATTCATCATTCCTTCATTCTATTTCATTTCATTTCAAGGTTTGATTACCAAAATGGGGTTTGACTAAGGCAAACCCCTATCCACTAACAAAACAAAAAATTTCCCTCTCTTTGATGTGTGATTTGCAGATTTAGGTTGAAGATCCGTTGAATAACAAGATTAGAGAAAGTTTTCAAGGTTGCAAAATTATCAAAGTTGTCATCTACATTGCAAGATCACAGAAAGTCATCTAAAAAGCAGTATTCAGAGTTTCAGACCTGAAGATTGGAAGAGGGAGAAGCTACAAGAAGTCACTAGAGGATACCAAAGTTTCAGATCAACCCTGATACTGGGACTAAATCACCACTTGTGGCGTATGAGTTCCAATATACTAGATTTCAAGCATTTTTTGTAGATCCTAGTTTAGCAGTTCCAGATTCTGGTTTTGGCCTGAAACCCTAAACTAGGACTAAATCACCCCTACTGGTGTATGAGTCTCAATGTGCATTAAAAGTTATATTTTTTGGAGTGTAGACCTTATTTCAAGCATCTTCAGTTTCTATGTGCTCCTCTGTCTTTTCTCAGTTCATTATTATGATTTTCAATTTCATATCTTAAGTTGCATAGTTAAGTTTGCATATCATTTGCATCTTCTTCTTTCTAAGCCCTTGCTTGGTGGTGAACCCCCTTTAGTCTTTAATAACACCCCTAAAACACCCTATTGCAGATCTCTTTTCCTAATTCCATACCTAGATTGAGATCTCTAGGGTTTCCTTCAATGAAACTTGAAGGAAATAGATGGAGGAACCCTAATCGCCCTTTAGTTCCATCTCCCAAAAGATAGAAAACACTATTTTGTAGGTTTCATTTTGGTGAACCTAGCCTTTAGAACACCTTATTTTCTAATTTTGAGTGCATCATAGTCCTACATCTAGCTTACATTAACTTTGCATTAGGTCATGCATTAGTTAATTTGCATCTAGGGTTTCTAAATCTTGCATTAGTGAAAGTGCATATAGGTTACATTTTTGCATTGTAAATCATTTAATTTCACTTGAAATCTATAATTACACATTGTATAGACATCATTCAAACCATAAAACCTAACATTCACTTAGAATTTGCTGAAATTAGTGCAAAAACCCTAATCTAGGACTCATATGCCCCTCTAGCAATTTAGTCCCAATGTAGGTGGTTTTACCCAATTTTTGGGTATTCTGTGTAGACTATTTTTTAGCAATTCAACCCTTGAAAAACCTTAATTGGGACTCATACGCCCCTTTGGGTGATTTAGTCCTGTGTCAGACCTAAAAACTGCATTTTACAGCATTGAAAACCTTTTTTATGTGTTTTTGTTTGTTGTTGTTAGATTCTTGTTTCAGTTTATTGAATTTTTGTTACATTCATTTCATTAAATCTAGCTTAATTTGGTGCATTTGTAAAAATAAGAATTGGAATTAGAGAATATCATTTACCTTGTGTTCATTGCATTTATCTTGCATTCATTGATTTTCCCTTACATGAGCTTTACAACTTGGTGTCCTATTGCTAATACTATAGTGAGATGAAGTTTGATCTATTCATGTCATCCCACGATAGCACAATCATTGTGGATCTTGGGTTATCTAGTTCTCTCACTCCTAGTGTTGACACTAGTTCACTAGGTAGGACCATACCCTTAACAACTCTTTGCCTTCAAGTAGTGTGACAAGTGTTGAAACAATGGTTGCTAGTATTCTTCAAGAAAACATAATCCAAATCCATGAAGACTTAGCAAACCTACAATATCAAGTGAGTACTGAAAACATTTCCAACACTATTATTCCTACCATAGATAACATAAATCGCATGATTGAAAGTGAAAAAGTAGAACTTGTGCATAACCTAGCTTAGATTTTTGGAAAACATCTTACCTCAATGACTACTTTTGCTCAACCTCCGAACAATGTCCAAATTCAAGGAGGAACTCAAATTCCTCCTCCTACAACAACTACCTCTATTCCTACCTATACCAACCCTCAAGTTACAACAACGATGCAACCTACTAGTAATATCCTTCCTACCTTGGGTATTTCCACTAGCAATCCTTGTACCTTTGTGGCATCTCATGTCATATCTCCTACCACTTTACCTACCATAAGAATTCCATTCACTTCCCCCTTGAACACATATACACTTCCACCATATTCACCTACATCTCAAAATACAACCAATGACACCATCCTTGACCAACTTTTGCAAAATGTTTCATCCCTTGAAAAGAAAAATTCCACCATAAACCAAAATCAAAATGGAAACCTACATACTATGTCAAAAGAAATCCCTTATCCTTGGAGATATTGAGAATGTTGACACCACAAGGTATAGAGATTCCTAGATTTGAGAAATATGGGGGGAAAGGAGATCCTTCTAACCATGTTTCCGCTTATATCACCTTATGTAGTGATTTTGTCCTTCAAGATAAGCTCTTGGCTAAGCTTTTCCCAAGATCCTTGAAAGATACTACTTTAGAATGGTTTTCCTCGTTACTGAACAACTCAATTCGTTCATTCAATGAACTTGTCAAGGCCTTTATAAACCATTTCCAAGTGCACATGACTTCTAAGATGACCTTAGCCAATTTCATGAGATGTAAGCAAAAAGATGATGAAAAAGTTACTGACTTCATTTCATGCTACCAATCGCTTTATTCCCAAATCGACGTAAATATTCTAGATCCTCATCTTCAACGAATGCTCATTGAGAACTTACAAACTAAGATACAAGATAATCTTGGCATGATGAAGTTTCCTTCCTTTGTAAACTTGTGTACTACCCTTCATGATTATCAAAACTCGATTAGTAGTCGTGAAACAAAACCCACCTCTACTCATTCTAAAAAGTCCAAATCCACAAACCAAAACAATTATCAACCTTTTAGGAAATAGAATAAAGGCTTCCTTCAACCAAATCCCCCTCAATTGACTCAACATGTTGATACCCAAGTGGCTTCTATAAAGAAAACAAGTCCTTTTACATTTGGCAATCCAGATAGACAATTTACTCCCCTACTCGATACCCTACATAGCACAATGTTGATGAGTCCAATTTATGGCTCAATTTTGATGGGGTTTATCATATATTTACTGTTGTTACTATAGACTTTGGCACCTGGTTGTTGACATTTTCCATGTTATTTCCTTAAAACCATAAACCTTGGGCATGAACTTATCCTTGTGACTTTTAATGACATCAACATGCTATGTGAATTATCTATGCTAATTTTACATGTGGTTGAATGGATGTTACTTTAAGGAAATTATGGATATGCAATTGTTTGTGCGTGCTAATGTCATTATGCAGGTTCACATTAAGATGTTGATGTAAGCAAAGCTTGCAAAGTGGAAGAAACTCCTGCCAATTGGTCGATTGCTAAGGAAGTCAAAAAGATGGTCATTAAGAGGTCAAAGGAGGGAAAACTCTGAGGAAAACTTCCAATGGAGGGAAATTCCTAGTTCAAATGAAAGATTGTAATTACCTTTTAATGGTCATGTTTGTTAGTTGAGAAAATCTAGGGAGTGTGTTGTGCTAGATTCTCGTTGGGGCAAGTCTGTTTGACCAATCTTGCGCATACATAACTTCCTCCCTCTCTTTTTTATGCTTTTAATAAGTGGCATCCTCCTATTTTGTTGGAGTTGACTGCTTAGGTAGTTAGGGTTAATTAGAAGTTTTTCCCTCTATAAATAATGGTCAGATGCCCCTTTTCATAAGGTTTGATGTTTTGAGATTGTACTTGCATTTTCCAGTTTTAGTAATACAGTCATATTGTTGATATGTTGTAATCATGCTTTCAAGGAATAAAATGATATTCTAATTTGTTGCATCTGAGTTAGCTTAAGGAAGACTCACTCAAGGGGGCCCACTTGGTGAGAATTCCACCCATTTAGTTTAAAAGTTATTTTCCTATTCAATAACTAGTTTCAGTTTCAGCAGTTGTCTGTTCCTGCAGCCACTAGAACTCTGTTTAGTGCATGTTCCTGCAACCAAGGCAAACATAGTAGTTTCTTGTCTATTTGCTGAGATTTCCATTTCTATCATCAATTTCTAGTCCAGTTGTTGATGCTTAGTGTAGTTGTTGATTCATGCTCAGTGATTAAGTTGACTTCTTTCCAGAATTTTATTTCCAATATTGTTTCTTTCCTAGTTTATGGATGACTACAGTGGAGTCCTAGTGCACATACAATGCTGACCCATTTTAAGTTTACGTCCCTGGGTTGATAATGAAATGCACCTTCATGATGAGTAAGATAGCTACTTAGTGTAAATGTCTAATATCTAAGTCACAGCTCTAAGGGCTTAGTTATTGAACCATTAGAGGAGGCCAACATTTTTGGTGTTGTTGTCGGTGATGGTGTCAAACTAGGAAGTTCTTTGGAGTCATTGATAGTTTATTTTTTGTTGTAGTATCTCTGAAGTTTGTTCTTAGCATACCCTTCATTTAGAAAATTAATGATCTGTTATTCTTTCACCAATTCTTTGTATGAGTTGGTTGATACTGAGTCAATATCGCATGCATAGAGGTAGGAGAAGAGATGCTTATGGGAGATTCCTTCCTAATGATCCTAATCTTGATAACCAGCTAGTGGAGTTTCAAAATCTACCAAGAGACAAAGAAGAAGAAGAGGCACATCCTTTTGCTGATGCATTTCCCAATTTGACTAGTTATGAAACTTCCTCTAAAGACCACGACTTGATTGAGAATCCATTTGCTTTAGCACTCCGTCAAACAGGTATGGCTGATGCAAATCACAACAGGCCCAACCAACCATCCTTTCCATTTCCTATCACTCATCAGAATGAAGTTGATAACCTCAAAAACATCCTTGCTTCAATCCTTCCTGAGTTCTATGGGCTTCTCGCAGAAGAGCCTAACACTTTCTTGTTTGAGTTTGATATCCTCTACACAAGCTATGACTATACTACTGATACTCATAGGCTTAAATTGTTTCCTACCACCTTGAAATAAGTTGCATTAAGATGGTTTATGAGCTTAGGTAGGAATACTGTAGAGACTTGGGATGATATGAAAATAAAGTTTCTTGAGAAGTACAAAGAATATTGTAGGGGCAGTGATATGAGAGGAGATGACATCTTTAGGATGTAGCAGAAGGAAGATGAGAGTTTGGAGGACTATATTTCAAGGTTTATGTTTTTCCTTCAGAAATCTCCACATCATACACTCAATGAAGAGTCTTAAAATTTTCTCTTCCTTAGCAATGAAAGCTGCATTAATGCCCTAGACCTGATGGGAGGAGGAGATATCACCCAAGTTCCCTGGGATTAAATTAAGAAGACATGTCAGAATTATTCTAGGGTAGCTCTAAAGAAAGAAAGAGGTTACCAATCCTCTACGGGAAAAACCTCCACCAATGGAGTTTCAAGGATGGAGATTACTCACTTGCTGGTATATTTCAAGCAAGACATCATAAAAAATCTGGCTACTCAGCTAGATACACTTCAAGCAAAGAAGAAACATGAGGAGGCAGAGGCAATGTTGGCAGAATATTGCCCTCATTGTAGACAAAAGAAGGACTGCAGATGCAAAATGGTAGCCAACATTGATAGCAAGTAGATTCCACCTGAGTTCAATCCAATCTAGGGTGATGATGATCAAGTATACTACATTGCACAAAGGAGACCATGAGCCCCAAGACAAGGTATGCCACCAAATCCATTATATTTTGTTGGGCCTTATTTCAATTCTTATGCATCTGGTAATCAATGGAAACCCCCATACCCATCCAACTATGGAGGATATCCACCTTAGCCTTGGAACAACCCTCCAAACACTTGGCCCAATCACCAAAACTCTCCACCTCAGTGGCAACAATCCTAGGGGAATTAGCAGCAATTCCAAGGGAATTGGCAGCCACCTCCAGGAAACTGGCAGCAGATATCTCAATGGAGGGGAGGACAACAATGGCCAAACCAGACAACTAGTTACATGTAGCCACCTCAATAGCCTACCATAATTCCTCCTCCTACTAGCTCAAGTTCTAGCACACCTAGATCTACTCAATTACCAACTCAACCCACACCTAACCCAAATAACAAACCACAACAACAACTAGTCTACTTTGCAGATCCTAATCAATTTCTTGCATATGTTGTGAGTGTAAGTGACATTCATCTTCATTTAGGAACCACTTTTCTAGCTCCTTCCACTCCTATGATCACTGAGCTTCCTGTAGAAGAGGAGCATTAGAATGTCCCTATTCAGCAAAGTGTGCCTAAAAATCCTGAACCAGTTTAGCAGACTGATCAAGACCCACCATTTCCTCAAAGGTTAGAAGTTGTTAAACAAAAGGAAGAGAAGGAGGGAACAACCTTTGACATTCTAGATCAATTGAAACACATATGTGTTAAGATACCTTTGTTTTAGGCCATAAAAGATGTCCCCATATATAGTAAAGCAATCAAGGAAGCATGCCTCAAAAATCCAGGGAGGAAAAAGAAAGACCCCACTACCGTTCATGTGGTGGGACAGTTGGCAGATATCATGCTTGGGAAAGTTACTATTCCTAAATACATTGACCCAAGTAGTCTTGTGGTAGGACTTATTATAAATGGAATCCAAATAAAGAATGTTCTAATTGACTTGGGAGCAGCAATAAATGTAATGACTATGGATATCCTGCAACAACTAAATGTTGCAAACATGAGACCTACTCCTACTGTCTTGCAGCTTGCTAATAGTTCCACTATCAAACCAGATGGTATAGTAGAGGACCTTGTTGTAACTCTAGACTCTTGGGATTACCCAACAAATTTCATGATACTCTCCCCTAAAGCTACACTAGGAGGGTATCCCATTATTCTAGGTAGGTCATGGTTAGCCAAAACAAATGATTACATTGGATGTTGGTCAGGGGACATGACTATTTCTAATGGGAGGAGCACTAAAAAGCTTGTTCTCTACCCTCCTACTCAACCATCCCATGATATGGATAACCCCATATGGCCACATGTTGGAGAAGAGGTCGAAGAAGTCAATTCAATGGCACAACTCATGATGATAGGCAAAGGTCCTTTTATGCAGCTTCAGGAAGAAGATGAAGTATTGTCCCACATAATTCAGAACCATTGTGAGGTGCATGAAGGATCATCCACTCATGAATCTGGTTCTGCAGGTCTAGCGAAGTGATCTATTTAGGATCTAGGACTTATTGCTTACAGAATGCTTAACGTAAAAGATCGATTATTACAACGTTTAATTTAAATGATTACAAATTAAATGCTCAAATGAAATAATGAACATAAAATAATTAAATAAATGCCAAGATAAACTGAGAAAGAAAAGAGAGAAGAATAGAGAGACGAAACCAAAGTTGATA
>VDFB02374779.1:0-63372 GCA_007258455.2 Sequoia sempervirens | reverse complement strand
ATGGAGCATTGGGAACACTTTAATTTTCAATCAAAAATTGTCCCCTCGATCGCCTCCCCAATCGAGAGAGCTTTAGACCTCCAAAGCTTGATTACTTGAAAGTAAGTGAGGGTAAAGTTCCTCACTTTACCAATCTTCTCAAGGATCTCAAAGGACCATATCTAATTGGCTTAAGCTTTTTACCTTCACCTTGCATCCTTTCCTTGCTGATATGTAACCAAACTCTGTCTCCAACCTGAAAATGCTGATCAATGCGATGCTTGTCATGGCGAACCTTGTATTTTGCTTGGCTCTGTTCCAACCGTGCTTCCACTGCCTGATGAATTGCTTGGACTTTCTGGATGAACTTTAAAGCCTTCTCTGCATCATGGCGTCCATCTTCAACATCATCTTTCCCAAAAGCAAAATCCATCGGTGTCTTGGGCACATAACCAAAGCATGTCTCAAAAGGAGACCTTTTAGTAGAAGAGTGTGCTGCATGGTTGTAGGCATGCTGCACATAATGAAGACTCTCATCCCACAACTTAGGATGCTTACTACAATAACCTCTGAGTAGATGCACAACTGTCCTGTTTACAACCTCTGTCTGCCCGTCAGTCTGCGGATGGAAGGCTGTACTCTTCTTCAGTTTAGTGTCCATGAGTCCCCACAAAGTTGACCAAAATTCCCCCAAGAATCAAGAATCTCGATCCGATACAATAGAAGTAGGTAACCCAAAATGAACCCATACAAATTGAAAGTACAAATGAGCTGTCAGTTCAGCAGTGACTTGCTTTTTACATGGCATTAAAATACACATTTTGCTGAATCGATCAACTACTACATACAAGTAATCATGTCCCTTCCTAGACATAGGTAACCCCCCTACAAAGTCCATTGACACACTTTCCCATGGACGAGAAGGTACAGGTAGAGGTGTGTACAAACCCAATTTCCTGTTACTAGGCTTACTAGTTGCACACGTAACACAACCTCTAATATACTTAGTTACAGTTTCTTGCATATGAGGCCAATAACAATACTTCTGCAGCTGAGTCAATGTTTTGTTTACCCCAAAGTGTCCTGCAATCAATGAGGTATGTGCTTCTCTAATCACCTGTGCTTGTTCATCTTTTGGAACACACAATTTATCCAAGTGATATAACAGTTTGTCTTGCACATAATAGTCTTTCTCTTCTACATGTTTACCATTCATTAAAGCAGCATAGATATCCTTAAAGTTCTCATCATTAGCATATTGTTCCTGAAAACTTTCATGAACCATAGAACTATTCTGAAGGATTATCAAAGCATTCATCATAGGAGGTCTAGAGAGCATGTCCGCTACTTTGTTATGGGTACCTTTCTTATACTTAATTACCAAATGAAACTGTTGAAGAAAACCCATCCACCTAAAGTGTCTACTTTGTTGCAGTTTAGACTGTGAATGCAAATACTGAAGTGGTTGGTGATCAGCAGGGATTAAGCAGCTTTTCCCCATTATAATGTTTCCATTTTTAACACTCTGAACTAAAGCATAAAGTTCTTTATCATAAGTAGGATAGTTACTTATTGCTCCTGAAAAAGTTTCAGAGTGGTAGCAAACTGGTTTACCTCCTTGCATGAGTACTGCTCCCATGGCAAATCCACTCGCATCTGGCTCGATCTCAAATGGTTGATGTAGATCTGGTAAGGCCAAAACTAGTGCGGTGCTCAACTTTCCCTTCAAAGTGTCAAAAGCCTTCTGCTGTGGACCTCCCCACTAAAAAGTTGCTCTCGTACTAGTTAATGCATGTAATGGTGATGCTATAAAAGAGAAGTTTGTACAAACTTTCTCTCCAGCATCGAATCGCACTCCAGGAAACTGGAATCTTTCCGTGTGGATCAGACTTGGCTTAGGCCATTTTACAATAGCTTCAATCTTCAAGTAGGTCTAGCTCTTCAATTGACCACCCCACGCATATAGCGCCTATACACTAAGGATGTCTTAGCTTAATTCAAGATTTAGACATCTTTACATAGAGTTTTTCTTTTCTCAATACATCAAAGACTTCCTTTACATGGACTTACATGATCTTCAAAGTTCGACCAATACCTTAGATTTGTCATCCTCTTTGGCTTTTACAATCATCAATACAAGGTTTTTACTAGCATTGACTAACCTCTTCATTTTTCCAATATTTACTAATGCTAGATTAGTCTTTGTCTTATGTGCACGTACAATGTACTCTTTACCATCCTTAAAAAGGTGATATTTTTTTTCTCCCCTATAAAAGATTGCTTTTCGGTCATAAAGATAAGGACTCCTAACACAAGTGCTCCACAAATATCCAAAGGGACCATTATCGACTTCTGCAATTCCCCATCTACAAAGTTTGGTAAAGTGATAGCAACCAATTTACATTGTTTAGTTACTTTTAATTGTGCATCATTGCAAACCCATCCGAGTGGATATGGTTTTGGATGAAGTGTTGTATTCAAATTAAGTTTCTTACAAATTCTTCAGATATTAAGTTGACTTGTGAACCCGTATCAAATAGAGTATCAACCTTAGTGTGTTTTGTTACAACACAAATGTGAAACAATTCAGTTCTTTTCTTATCAACCTTAGGAGAAGATTCTTTACTTGTACTTGCACTGGCATTAGAAAAACTTGCATCAGAAGAGAGAGATATACCTTTCCCTTTACCTTGGATTCCGGTAGCAACAATCTTTGTCTCATCTTTGGAGTCAGAACCAAGATCCTGTTGAATCACTGCAGTAGTCTTCTGCTTGCCTTTATTACCTCCATATCTTTTTGGCCTCAACTCAAGATGAAGCTTCCAACATCTTGAATCATCATGCCCCTCTTTCTTGCAATGGGAGCATGTGGGTTTCTCACCCTCTTTCTTAGTTGTAGCTGTCTTCTTCCCTTTGCCTTTATCTTCGTCTTTTTCTTTCCCTTTAGACTTACCCTCAAACTTAGATGGCTTCTTGGAAAAGTTATCACTAAATGTGTTCTTACCCCTTGACTCTATATGAGTAGCTTGAACAGACACCTCGTCTAGATTGTTGGGACTCAACATCAAAATAGTGTGCCTAAGGTAAGAATGTAAACCACCAATATACTTAAGTAATGTGTCTTGGGTATACAAGGGAACATTAAGAGCAATGGCCCATTTCCTAAACTCATGAGTATACTCCTGGACAGACTGCCCCTTACCTTGCCTAAAGGTTTGCCAATTCATGGTTAACTGTTGCATGTAACCTAAAGGGTAGAATTGTTTCCTAAGGGCAGCAACAAACTCCATCCAAGACATATTAACATGACCATGGCTAGCAATTTCTTCCCGAGTCTTACTCTCCCACCAGGTGAGAGCTGTACCTCCCAACCGGAGAGTTGCTAATTGAATCCTAGAAGCATCTTCTACTAGGCCTTGAATCCTACAGTATACTTCTACTTGTTGGACCCAATCGTCTAACTTCTCAGCATTTAACTCCCCACAGTATTTAGGTAACTCAAATTTTACATCAAGCTTAATTACAGGCTTAGATTTTCTCTTAAATGGATTTACATTAGAAGAAGGAGAAGGAGAAGGAGGAGAAGAAGGAGGAGAAGAAGAAGAGGGAGAAGATGGAGGAGAAGGAGTTTTTGGAGCTTTCCCCTCTGTGTCTTTCTGATCTTCCTGCTTCTTGTGCTTTGAAGAAACTCCCTTTTCGTGCTTCTTCTTGTCTGCATAAAGTTCGTCCACCATTGCCTTCATGTCAAGGAATAACTTCTGAAAATCCTTGTCACTAAGCTCTGAACTTTGACCACCTTCTTTCGCTTCCATCTGTGACGGTTGATTAACTCTTCGTCTTCCGATTTCTGGATTGTATTCTTCAAGTTCTCCTTCGCCTCGTTGCAACCTGGATCTCGTTAGCATTCAAATTGCAATACAAGCCACATACATAGCTCTGATACCAACTTGATCTATTTAAGGATCTAGGACTAAATGCTACAGAATGCTTAACGTAAAAGATCGATTATTACAACGTTTAACTTAAGTGATTACAAATTTAAATGCTCAAATGAATAATGAACATAACATAATTAAATAAATGCCAAGATAAACTGAGAAAGAAAAGAGAGAAGAATAGAGAGACGAAACCAATTGATAACGAAGTTCGTCCCTAAGGACTACGTCTCCGGGTCCCTCTCCAATGGAGGACCGATCCGATTAGCTCCAAATTCAATTACAATGGCTTCAAGACTGTCTCCTTCAAGCATTCAGCAGCATGACAGTACTCTGATATGCAGAAACGTCTTCAAGAACTCTCGAGCATTCTCTCACTATCTCCACCTGGACTTCGAAAATCAAAGCCTACCCCCCTCCTTTTATACAAGAAATTTGCCTAATATGGCTTAACCACTTAATTAATTACATAATCTCCCTCTATCAGTTCGTATCATCCTCTGATAGCCCCATTTAGTTTGTTGGTTTTAATGGTTGGAGGTGGTTTTACATTTTTGTGGCTAACAAGCCATTTGTTAAGGTTCGCCACTACATGAAAATAAAACAACTCCCATCTCGCTTTTGAGAGTATCGCGGGTGTAACGCAGATATTAAGAGTTTGTTATTAGTGGCTTCAAGGTTCCAACCTCACGTAATTCACGCTTTTACCACTCAATATGAAAAAATCTAAACAATAAAAGCAGTTCCATGCATGGCCATAGTTAGTCAGTTCGTCTTCGCTGGGCGAACGCTACCAACCACCGCATCGAGGCGTAGGGAGAAGATCACGGGGTCGAATCCCCTAAGCAGATTTTGCTGAAACAAACGAAGAAATCCGCGGACGAGCTGAACGCTAATAAGCCTGCCACGTGTCGTGCCACTATTGGCTGAATCCGCCACGATGTCTGTTGACGACGACCAAACGTACGCTGACGTGTCGAGCTTCTATTCGCCGACGATGCTGACTGTATTGCTGTCTTGTCTGCCACGTGTACAGCCACCGCGATGCCCTATCGGAGTACGGATGCCATGTCAACAGTACGGACGGGACACGTGTCACTACAGGATTGGTCCGTACAATCTGAGTCACCTGCCACGTGTTAGGTTGGAATTTGTCCACTTGGCTTCCGTACTGTACGGACTGCCACGTCACCATGATGACGTCATCAGTAACCACAAGTTGACTGAAGTTTGACTGCCTGTAACTTGAGCATACGACGTCGGATTTCGACGAAACGAACGCCGTCGGAATCGTCTCGATGAGCTCTTCGCGATGACGCCGATTCCGTCGATTTCTGAGATGATTATTTTTTCCGCCTTCTGGACGCCCCTGAAGCCAGTTTGACTAGAAGTTTGACTGGCCGTAACTTGCACAAACGGAGTCCTTTTCGACCCGTTCAAGTTGCGTTGGAACCAGGACGTCGTTCTCTTTCTGATGGAGCTGAAATCGAGCATTGGGAACACTTTAATTTTACCAAAATTGTCCCCTGACGTGCCTCCCTAATCGGAGAGCTTTAGGACCTCCGAAAGCTTGATTACTTGAAAAGTAAGTGAGGGTAAAGTTCCCTCACTTTACCAATCTCCATCCATTTTGCTTTGCTTGGATGCATCCCCTTCAGGCCCACTCTGAGGTACTCAACATTTCCTCTTCGTGAAGTTCTGACATTCCTGTCGAGAATAACATCTTCTGGCAACTCTGACATGTACTCTGGTGAAAGGTCATCAACTGATGGAACTTGAATGTCTAAGACTTCATCTAGGATCATTGGAGGCTCATACAGTTTCAAATTCTCAACATTGACAACCGAGTAAATATGCATGTATGGAGGAAGATTGAGGCGGAAGGCATTAGTACCAATTTTCTCAAGGATCTCAAAAGGACCATATCTAATTGGCTTAAGCTTTTTACCTTCACCTTGCATCCTTTCCTTGCTGATATGTAACCAAACTCTGTCTCCAACCTGAAAATGATGATCTGCGATGCTTGTCATGGCGAACCTTGTATTTTGCTTGGCTCTGTTCCAACCGTGCTTCCACTGCCTGATGAATTGCTTGGACTTTCTGGATGAACTTCAAAGCCTTCTCTGCATCATGGCGTCCATCTTCAACATCATCTTTCCCAAAAGCAAAATCCATCGGTGTCTTGGGCACATAACCAAAGCATGTCTCAAAAGGAGACCTTTTAGTAGAAGAGTGTGCTGCATGGTTGTAGGCATGCTGCACATAATGAAGACTCTCATCCCACAACTTAGGATGCTTACTGCAGTAACCTCTGAGTAGATGCACAACTGTCCTGTTTACAACCTCTGTCTGTCCGTCGGTCTGCGGATGGAAGGCCGTACTCTTCTTCAGTTTAGTGTCCATGAGTCCCCACAAAGTTGACCAAAATTCCCCCAAGAATCGAGAATCTCGATCCGATACAATAGAAGTAGGTAACCCAAAATGAACCCATACAAATTGAAAGTACAAATGAGCTGTCAGTTCAGCAGTGACTTGCTTTTTACATGGCATTAAGATACACATTTTTGCTGAACCGATCAACTACTACATACAAATAATCATGTCCCTTCCTAGACATAGGTAACCCCCCAACAAAGTCCATTGACACACTTTCCCATGGACGAGAAGGTACAGGTAGAGGTGTGTACAAACCCAATTTCCTGTTACTAGGCTTACTAGTTGCACACATAACACAACCTCTAATATACTTAGTTACAGTTTCTTGCATATGAGGCCAATAACAATACTTCTGCAGCTGAGTCAATGTTTTGTTTACCCCAAAGTGTCCTGCAATCAATGAGGTATGTGCTTCTCTAATCACCTGTGCTTGTTCATCTTTTGGAACACATAATTTACCCAAGTGATATAACAGTTTATCCTGCACATAATAGTCTTTCTCTTCTACATGTTTACCATTCATTAAAGCAGCATAGATATCCTTAAAGTTCTCATCATTAACATATTGTTCCTGAAAACTTTCATGAACCATAGAACTATTCTGAAGGATTATCAAAGCATTCATCATAGGAGGTCTAGAGAGCATGTCTGCTACTTTGTTATGGGTACCTTTCTTATACTTAATTACCAAATGAAACTGTTGTAGAAAACCCATCCACCGAAGTGCCTACTTTGTTGCAGTTTAGTTTGTGAGTGCAAATATTGTAGTGGTGGTGATCAGTGTGGATTACAGTTTCTTTCCCCATTATGTAGTGTTTCCATTTTTAAACACTCTGAACTAAAGCATAAAGTTCTTTATCATACGTGGGATAGTTACTTACTGCTCCTGAAAAGGTTTCAGAGTGGTAGCAAACTGGTTTACCTCCTTGCATGAGTACTGCTCCCATGGCAAACCCACTCGCATCTGTCTCGATCTCAAATGGTTGATGTAGATCTGGTAAGGCCAAAACTGGTGCGGTGCTCAACTTTCCCTTCAAAGTGTCGAAAGCCTTCTGTTGCGGACCTCCCCACTGAAAAGTTGCCTTTGTACTGGTTAATGCATGTAATGGTGATGCTATAAAAGAGAAGTTTGCAATAAACTTTCTCCAATACTGAACTGCACCTAGAAAACTTCTGACCTCTGTGACTGTACTTGGCTTAGGCCATTTTACAATAGCTTCGACCTTCGCAGGGTCTACTTTCAATTGACCACTCCCTACGACATAGCCTAAGTACACTAAGGATGTCTTAGCAAATTCGCATTTAGACATCTTTACATAGAGTTTTTCTTTTCTCAATACATCAAAGACTTTCTTTACATGACTTACATGATCTTTCAAAGTTCGACTGAATACCTCAGATTTATCATCTTCTTTGGCTTTTACAAGCATCAATACAAAGTTTTTACTTGAGTTGACCAACCTCTTCATTTGACCAGCATTAACTAGTGTAAGATTAGTCTTCACCTTATGTGCCCGTACAATGTATTCTACCCCATCTTTAAAAAGATGATACTTATTCTCCCCCCTATAAAAGATTGCTTTTCTGTCATAAAGATAAGGACTCCCTAACACAAGCCCACAAATATCCAAAGGGACCACATCGACTTCTACCTCATCTACAAAGTTTGCAGTGATAGCAAATCTCAATTTACATTGTTTAGTTACTTGTAGTTGAGCATCATCGCAAACCCATCCAAGTGGATATGGTTTCGGATGAGGTGTTGTAGCCAAATTAAGTTTCTTTACAACTTCTTCAGATATTAAGTTGACTTGTGAACCCGTATCAAACAGAGTATCAATCTTAGTGTGTTTTGTTACAACACGAATATGAAACAATTCATTTCTTTGATTATCAACCTTAGGAGAAGATTCTTTACTTGTACTTGCACTGGCATTAGAAAAACTTGCATCAGATGAGAGAGATATACCTTTCCCTTTACCTTGGATTCCGGTAGCAACAATCTTTGTCTCATCTCCGGAGTCTGAACCAAGATCCTGTTGAATCACTGCAGTAGTCTTCTTGCCTTTGTTACCTCCATATCTTTTCGGCCTCAACTCAGGATGAAGCTTCCAACATCTGAATCATCATGCCCCTCTTTCTTGCAATGGGAGCATGTGGGTTTCTCACCCTCTTTCTTAGCTGTAGCTGTTTTCTTCCCTTTGCCTTTATCTTTGTCTTTGTCTTTCCCTTTAGACTTACCCTCGAACTTAGATGGCTTCTTAGAAAAGTTATCACTAAATGTATTCTTACCCCTAGACTCTAAATGAGTAGCTTGAACAGACACCTCGTCTAGATTGTTGGGACTCAACATCAAAATAGTGTGCCTAAGGTAAGAATGTAAACCACCAATATACTTAAGTAATGTGTCTTGGGTATACAAGGGAACATTTAGAGCAATGGCCCGTTTCCTAAACTCATGAGTATACTCCTGGACAGACTGCCCCTTACCTTGCCTAAAGGTTTGCCAATTCATGGTTAACTGTTGCATGTAACCTAAAGGGTAGAATTGTTTCCTAAGGGCAGCAACAAACTCCATCCAAGACATATTAACTTGACCATGGCGAGCAATTTCTTCACGAGTTTTACTCTCCCACCAGGTGAGAGCTGTACCTCCCAACCGGAGAGTTGCTAATTGAATCCTAGAAGCATCTTCTACTAGGCCTTGTATCCTACAGTATACTTCTACTTGTTGGACCCAATCGTCTAACTTCTCAGCATTTAACTCCCCACAGTATTTAGGTAACTCAAATTTTACATCAAGCTTAATTACAGGCTTAGATTTGCTCTTAAATGGATTTACATTAGAAGAAGGAGAAGGAGAAGGAGGAGAAGAAGGAGGAGAAGAAGAAGAGGGAGAAGATGGAGGAGAAGGAGTTTTTGGAGCTTTCCCCTCTGTGTCTTTCTGATCTTCCTGCTTCTTGTGCTTTGAAGAACCTCCCTTTTCGTGCTTCTTCTTGTCAGCATAAAGTTCGTCCACCATTGCCTTCATGTCAAGAAATAGCTTCTGGAAATCCTTGACACTAAGCTCTGAACTTTGACCACCTTCTTTTTCTTCCATCTGTGACGGTTGATTAACTCTTCGTCTTCCGATTTCTGGATTGTATTCTTCGAGTTCTCCTTCGCCTCGTTGCAACCTGGATCTCGTTAGCATTCAAATTGCAATACAAGCCACATACATAGCTCTGATACCAACTTGATCTATTTAGGATCTAGGACTTATTGCTTACAGAATGCTTAACGTAAAAGATCGATTATTACAACGTTTAATTTAAATGATTACAAATTAAATGCTCAAATGAAATAATGAACATAAAATAATTAAATAAATGCCAAGATAAATTGAGAAAGAAAAGAGAGAAGAATAGAGAGACGAAACCAAAGTTGATAACGGAGTTCGTCCCTAAGGACTACGTCTCTGGGTCCCTCTCCAATGGAGGACCGATCCGATTAGCTCCAAATTCAATTACAATGGCTTCAAGACTGTCTCCTTTAAGCATTCAGCAGCATGACAGTACTCTGATATGCAGAAACGTCTTCAAGAACTCTCGAGCATTCTCTCGCTATCTCCACCTGGACTTGGGAAATTCAATCTTTACCCCTCTTTTTATACATGAAATTTGCCTAATATGGCTTAACCACCAAGATAAACACATATCTCCCCTGATCAGCTCGTATCAGGTCTGTTTTGGCTTCTGCAATCTTTTTGTTGGAGTAGTTATAATGGGTTTTGTTTGTTTTGTTTGTTTATGGCTTATTTAGCCATTTGTTAGAGGCCCGACCACTAATAATACATCAAAATAAAACTAACTCCTGTGTAATTTTGAGAGTATCGCGTGGTGTATCGGTATACATATATTTTGCTACTTGGGTGGTCGGCGGTTCCAACCCCGCCGACCACGCTTTACCACTCAATATGCAAAATCCAAACAATAAAAGAAACCGATGCATGTACATAGTTAGCTGTCTGTCCGCGGGCGTAACGGCTACCAACCACCGACCGAGGCGTAGGGGAGAAGATCACGGGGTCGAATCCCCTAAATAGATTTTGCTGAAACAAACGAAGAAATCCGCGGACGACCTGAACGCTAATAAGCCTGCCACGTGTCGTGCCACTATTGGCTGAACCCGCCACGATGTCTGACGACGAGGACCAAACATACGCTGACGTGTCGAGCTTCTATTCGCCGACGATGCTGACTGTATTGCTGTCTTGTCTGCCACGTGTACAGCCACCGCGATGCCCTATCGGAGTACGGATGCCATGTCAACAGTACGGACGCGACACGTGTCACTACAGGATTGGTCCGTACAATCTGAGTCACCTGCCACGTGTTAGGTTGGAATTTGTCCACTTGGCTTCCGTACTGTACGGACTGCCACGTCACCATGATGACGTCATCAGTAACCACAAGTTGACTGAAGTTTGACTGCCTGTAACTTGAGCATACGACGTCGGATTTCGACGAAACGAACGCCGTCGGAATCGTCTCGACGAGCTCTTCGCGATGACGCCGATTCCGTCGATTTCCGAGATGATTATTTTTTCCGCCTTCCGGACGCCCCTGAAGCCAGTTTGACTGGAAGTTTGACTGGCCGTAACTTGCACAAACGGAGTCCTTTTCGACCCGTTCAAGTTGCATTGGAACCAGGACGTCGTTCTCTTTCTGATGGAGCTGAAATCTGGAGCATTGGGAACACTTTAATTTTTACTAAAAAATTGTCCCCCGGATCACGAAGACACTTCTTCTCGCTTCTCCTACAACTGAACTTCTTGCAACAATAGAGATGATTCATAAATTATTGCCACATGAGTTAAAAATGCCAAGCATTAGTGAAACAACCATGATTGAGTTAACCACACAAGTGCAAGTGTCAGAAGGGAAAAATTTGAATATTAATAGCAAGTTGAGTCAAGAGTAGCAGTTGTCCCTAACAAACCTATTGAAGACCCATTAACATGTATTTGCATGGGATTGCCATGACATGAAATGATTGGATCCCAAGCTTTGTACTCATAGGATATATATCAGAGATGACAACACACCAGTAAGTCAGCCACAAAGGAGAATTAACCCTACATTGAGGGAGATTGTGAAAGGGGGATTACATAAATTATTGGATGTAGGATTTATCTACCCTATCTCAGATAACCAGTGGGTGTCCCCATTGGTAATTGTGCCTAAAAAGGGAGGTAAATGGAGAGTTTGTGTTGACTACAGAGAACTAAACTCTGCCACCAAAAAGGATCATTTTCCCCTTCTTTCATAGACCAAGTACTAGATTCACTTGCAGGTAAGCAGTATTTTTCTTCCCTTGATGGATTCAATGGTTATAATCAGATACAGATTGCACCTAAGGATCAAGAGAAGACAACCTTTACCTGTCCTTGGGGGACATGCCTATTCAGTACTCCCATTTGGTTTATGTAATGCACCTGCAACCTTTCAAAGAGAATTCATTAGTATATTTTCATATATCTCACATGATTGTATGGAGATTTACATGGATGATTTTACTACATATGGTGTTGATTTTGCAGAAGCATTGTAAAATCTAAGAAAAATTTTGTAGAGATGTGAAGACCATAATCTGTCCTTGAACAGTGAGAAATACTTCATGATGATGTAGGAAGGAGTAGTCCTTGGTCACTACATCTCTCGAAAATGAATTCAAGTGGACCCATCCAAGATTGTTGTGATTACCAATCTTCTTATTCTTTCCAAGCAAAAAGATGTTAGAAGTTTCTTGGGACATGCGGGATACTATAGGCGCTTCATCAAAAATTTCAGTAAAATGGTAGCACTACTATACAATCTTCTAACTAAAGATGCTGAGTTCCAGTGGACAAAGGAATGTGACAAAGCATTCTTTGATTTGAAAGCAACCTTAACCCATGCTCCTATACTAAAAGACCCTGGTTGGGAACTCCCTTTCCATATTCATATAGATGCATCTAGTTATGCTATAGGAGTTGTCTTGGGACAAAAAGAGGGAGCAATTGAGAATGAAATCTACATTGTCAGCAAGAACCTAAAAGGAGTTGAGTTTAACTACATAGTGTCAGAGAAGGAGATGTTGGCAATCATCTATGCCCTTAACAAGTTCAGGCATTACATAACAGGATATCATATCTTTGTCCATATAGACCATGCAGCCATAAGATACCTCATGAATAAGCCCTTGATTTCAGGTAGGCTAGCAAGGTGGTTGTTATTGATGCAAGAATTTGATATCACCATTGTTGACAAACCAGGAAAGGCAAATGTTGTAGCAGACTTTCTCTCCAGATTGACTACATCAGAGGACACTCAAGTCATTGATGATTCTTTCCTTGATGAACATTTTTTTTCTATTAGTGTGAATACACCTTGGTATGCTGATATAGCCAATTATCTAGTTACATGGAGAGTTCCTCTTCATTTATCTCAAAAAGACAGAAGGGTGCTCATTGAGAAAACCTTTCCTTTCTCATGGATTACAGGATGTTTATTCTACACTGGACCAGATCATGTAATGAGGAGATGTGTAAGGGAGGATGAAATATATGGTATACTACATGCATGTCACAATGAACCCTGTGGAGGGCACTTTGCAGCTAAGAGGACAACAATAAAGATTCTTAATACAGGATATTACTGGCCCACACTTCATAAGGATGCAGACAAGTATACTAGGAAGTGTGATAGATGTCAGAGGATGGGTCGGCCAACTAAATCTGATGAGATGCCTCTATACCCCTAGGTAGTTATCACTCCATTTAATAAATGGGGACTTGATTTTGTAGGTCTCATTGATCCTCCATCAAGAAAATCCTACATCTTGGTTTACACTGACTATGTGACCAAGTGGGTTGAGGTTAAAGCTATGAAACATGCCAAAGCTAATAAAGTTACAGAATTCCTCTATGAGGAAATCTTCACTCGTTATGGGGTTCCAAAAGAGATAGTGACAGATCAAGGGGCTCCGTTTACATCAACTTTTGTCACAACATTGGTCAATGAATATAATGTAAGGCATAGGAAATCTACCCCCTATCTCCCTCAGACCAATGGCCAATCTGAGGTGACCAATAAGGAAATAGAGGCTATCTTGACCAAAACAGTGGCTATTCATAGGAAATATTAAGCAAATAGGTTGTTAGAAGTTGTCTAGGCTTATAGGACCACTTGGAAGACAACCACTGGTTTCACTCCTTTTGAATTACTGTATGGGAAGACAACCATGATGCCTATAGAATTTGAGCATAGAAATACGAGGACTGCACTAGATCTTGGGATAGACATATCTGAGGCACAAAAGGATAGAATCATGCAGTTGAATGCTTTGGATGAGATGAGAAATTCAGCCCTTCATCATACTGAGATAGTGCAAAATCAGAGGGTCAAATGGCATGACAAATACATAAAGAAAAAGAAGTTCCAAGTAGCTGACTGGGGACTCCTTTATGACTCCAGGTATCAAGATAATGCGGGAAAACTGTAGACTAGGTGGTTGGGACCATATGAAGTTGCAAAAGTCTTCCCCAATGGTGTTGTTCAACTCACAACCATTGACCCATTCAGATTCAAACTCTTGGTCAACGGTCACCGTCTCAGGTTATATCATAAACCAACTTCCAAGCAAGAATTCATGCAGCAATTTATTCAACACCAAACCTCCAAACTTCCTACAGCCGAAGGAAGCGAACCTAGTATCCCTCCTTTTGACTAGTCAAGGTATGCATGCAATCTCATCATAATAAAGATTTCCACTTTTGCGAGAATCCACTTCTCCATCAATAAATTCATCCGCCCATCGACTTCCATCTTTTTTCTCCCTTCCATAGCTCCACCATCACTTCATCCCATCACCACTTTATTTAATTGCTCAATTGTAATTTTAAAGCAACCCGTACTTCCTTCCACATTTTTTGCAATGACACTCCAAATTTTCAGGTGTGTGCAGAACAACTTGTTATATCTTAATTATCTTAAATGCATTTATTTAATTACTATAAATTATTGTTGATATTTCACATAGAACATAATTGTACTATGCCCTATCACATCATAATTACCACCCAGCTTGTGCGGACACATGCTCTAATTTAGGTTGGGGGGAGTGTGAACCCACATGTCAAAAAATTTGAAATGAGCCAATTTGAATGATACAGTTGAAATGACGGCTTGCATGTGTGAAATGACACTTAACCGCCACCATTTTTCTTGATGATACCCTTCATTTATGTTTATTTATTGCCTTAGTCATAATCTTAAACGTCGCCAAAAAGGTAAATTTCATATGACATTGGCAATAGCACTACAAAAGGGTTGCAGGGAGAAGAAGAAATTGGGGTTTCAGAGAAAGATTGCAGGAAAGAAAATTTTGCATAAGTGTTTGCTTGATTGTGGGCAGAAACAATGGGAGGTCAGTTGATTAGAAATGAACCTACAGTTCATGATGTGATAGTGCAGGATGCACTTTCTTTGGCCGAGTCTAGGAATTGTGGATGGTTGGACTACTTCCTAAAACTAGACAGTTTCAATGAGGACATTGCTTTGGAATTTGCATAGACACTCTCTAACGGGAAGGAAATGGTAAAAGGGCTAGAAGTGATAGCCACTGAGGAAAGAATTGTAGAGGTAACGGGTTTGCCTACCGAAGGAGATCCATACCCTGCTTCCAGGGATGTGAGGTCAGCTAGGGTAGAATTCACTGAACCTAGTGAACCTCCGCTAGTTGTAGATAAGCAAGGAATGAGGAGAACTTCTTTGCCAAAGAAATGGAAACAAGTAACCATCTAAATTGTCAATTATTTTAAGCTTCTAAACCATACGAGACATGGCAAAAGGTTGAGCGTGCCCAATGTGTTGTATAACCTCCTTGCAATCATGGCAGCTAGAACACAAAAAGGTAGGGACCATTCTATCTCCCATCACTGTTTGATAAAATTGTTGGTAGAAAAATCTTTACAAGAGGTGCCTGGTATGACATGGGAAGAATTTGTAAACATTGATCAGTTTAGACTAGAAAATGTGCGTCTTAGAGGTCAAACTCAAGCTTGTAGGGTTAGTTGGGGCGAGAGGGTTGCTAAAACCACTCCTGGAGCTTCAACCTCTGGCACAAACCCTCCTGCAGCCGAAGCAACTATAAAAATTGGCTCCTCTGAACCAGAGTATTCAAATGAAGACAGTTCATCCTCCAACCCTGATGTTAATGTTCTTCCCAAAACCCCAATTTGAACTAGGGTTGCCATTAGAAAAGAGGAAGCACAAATGAGAGAGGTAGAAATTAGAAAAGGGAAGGCCAAGAAGCAAATGACAGAGAAAGTGAAACCAAGCCCTAGGAAATGGAAAGCTGATGACACTGGTCTTCCTGCAGCCGAAGAAAAACATAAAATCCCTCTAAAGAAATTAAAACCAGTTGGGCCAGTTGTTGATATGCCCCCAAAGAGAAGCCCTAGACTTAGAAGAACACCTAGGGAGGAGACATAAGCTCCTAAGGAGCAGGTAAATGTTGAAGTGACAAACACTTTTGAGGAACAAGAAAACATAAGATTAGCAGAGCTTGCTACCATTGCAGAGCAGGTTGAAAGTCAAGAGCAAGATGAGCATCAAGAACCACTGAATCTGAGCAAGAAGAACAATAAGAATCATTATAACTGGTGTCATTTGAACAACAAGAACTGGCGTGAGGAAAGATTTTGGTGGGTACACATAAAGCTCCCACTTTTTCATGGAATCTTGTAGCTCCGAACCTATGGAGTGAAATGCAAAGGAAAGAGGAGTTAAAAAAGGAAAGAGGCAAGTTACAGGAAGAACTTGAAAAGAAAAATATTGAAATTGAAGAAAAGAATGCAGAGATTGATGCCTTGAAGGATAAGGTAGATAATGTGGTAGCTTTAGTGCCCCAAATGATGGCGTGCATAACTCCTCCAAGAGTATATGCACTGCACTTGAAGGAGTGGAATCTTTCCTTCAAGCTATCAAGGGTTATTTTAGGTTTAAGCCCTTCCATTGAAACCCCACAAGAGCTTTTCCAAGCCTACCAATCTTCTCCTCCTGAAGTTAAAAATTTGTTGTGTGAATTGTACCTGCATAATTATGTTGTGCCTAATGATCATGATTGGAACCCACTACTATACATTGGAGATATCCATTTGAGGGAATTTATGTCATGGATCAAGAATGAAATTAGCTTGGTTCAGTAGTTTAGAACTTACAGGGAAAGAGAACTCCATACTCCCTTGCCTCTTAGAGTTGAATCCAGTAACCCTTCAGACATTTACCAAACATGGCACATAATTCTTTATCGCCCAAGCTACAAAAATAGGATCATTCCTGTTAGGGAAGAAGCATACAAGGAATATAAGCACGTAGCTGCTACTACAGGGAAATTGATAATGGGGTACTTATCACAGAGGTGGAATAGTTTGATAGATCAGTTGAAACAAGTTGAACCCTACTCCTTGCAAAATTATGCTACAACATGCAAATGAACTAACATGTACATGTAGATTGGAAGGATGAACTAGCAGTATTGGCTTCCATTAACATTTTGGCCACCTACTCTGCTATGGCTTGTACGAGATTATAGATATTATCAGTATGGCATAGCTACAAAAAGTCCAAGGTGGAGCAGATTGGAAAACAAGCAAGGATTCTACTAGGACCCCAATTCAGATACTGCAGAAACTGATTTGGGACAGTTAGTAGTTGGTGACTTCAGAGCTCTGACTAGGCAAAGGAATAGTGCTCCCTCTACTAGAGGACCAGCAAAACATTAGGTTGGGGGGAGATGATGAGTCCAATTTATGGCTCAATTTTGATGGGGTTTATCATATATTTACTATTGTTACTATAGACTTTGACACCTAGTTGTTGACATTTTCCATGTTATTTCCTTAAAACCATAAACCTTGGGCATGAACTTATCCTTGTGACTTTTAATGACATTAACATGCTATGTGAATTATCTATGCTAATTTTACATGTGGTTGAATGGATGTTACTTTAAGGCAATTATGGATATGTAATTGTTTGTGCATGCTAATGTCATTATACAGGTTCACATTAAGATTTTGATGAAAGCAAAGCTTTCAAAGTGGAAGAAACTCCTTCCAGCTAGTCGATTGCTAAGGAATTTAAAAAGATAGTCATTAAGAGGTCAGAGGAGGGAAAACTCTCAATGCAGGGAAACTTCCAATGGAGGGAAATTCCTAGTTCGAATGAAAGATTGTAACTACCTTTTAATGGTCATGTTTGTTAGTTGAGCAAATCTAGGGAGTGTGTTGTGCTGGATTCTTGTTGGGGCAAGTCTGCTTTGACTAAATCTGGTGCATACATAACTTCCTCCCTCTCTTTTCTATGCTTTCAATAAGTGGCATCCTCCTATTTTGTTGGATTCGACTGCTTAGGTAGTCAAGGTTAATTATAAGTTTTTCCCTCTATAAATAATGGTCAGATGCCCCTTTTCATTAGGTTGGATGTTCTGAGATTGTACTTGCATTTTCCAGTTTTAGTAATACGGTCATATTGTTGATATGTTGTAATCATGCTTTCAAGGAATAAAATGATATTTTGATTTGTTGCATCTAAGTTAGCTTAAGGAATAATCACTCAAGGGGGCCCAATTGGTGAGAATTCCACACTTTAGTTTAAAAGTTAATTTCCTATTTAGTAACTAGTTTCAATTTCAGCGGTTGTATGTTCCTGTAGCTACTGGAACTCTATTCTGTGTCTGTTCCTGCAACCAAGGCAGACAGAGTAGTTTCATGTCTGTTTGCTGAGATTTCAATTTCTATCATCCATTTCTAGTCCAGTTGTTGATGCTTAGTGTAGTTTTTAATTCATGATCAGTGCTTAAGTTGATTTCTTTCCATCATTTTATTTCTAGTATTGTTTCTTTCCTAGTTTATGGATGACTACAGTGGGTCCTAGTGCACATACAGTGCTGACCCATTTCAAGTTTACGTCCCTGGGTTGACAATGAAATGCACCTTCATGATGAGTAAGATAGCTACTTAGTGTAGATGTCTAATCTCTAAGTCATGTCTCTAAGGGCTTAGTTATTGAACCATTAGAGGAGGCCAACAAATGTCACAACTTCTAGAATAAAAAATGATCACTTTGCCTCCCATTAAAACTCTTGATCATAATAATCCTTTACCTCCAAACTTTAGATTGAATTCCTATTGTCATTATCATCGACAAAATGGACATTATATAGAACATTGTAAGTGTCTTAAACATCTTGTGCAAGACCTCATTGATTTTGGTCACTTCAAATTGGAGGTGTTAATAAATCCTAACCAAAACTTGCAAATCTTTACCAATCCTATGCCAGACCACAATATTTCATTTGTCAAAGCTAGTGAAACTAAGAAGAATGATGTGATGAATGTTGACATGGATGATGACAACATGGATATAATTGAACAAGGTCCTAAGAATATCGATGAACGAAGTCCTATTGATAACATGGTGGGATTGATCAAAATTCTACCTCGTAAGGGCCGAACTAAAAAGCCTCTTGAAATTGCTTTCTCATCTAAGGATATCATTATAAATGCACTTGATTGTCCCAAGCACACTAATGAGATATTGATTAATCTCGTATGTGGAGAGAATGTGATCATTGAAGAATCATTACTTGTGTATGAGCTCTATCAAGAAACATATGATAAACCAAAAGCATGGATAAAAATGCATAATGGTTTTGCTTGCCCTATGATAGGATCGATCATCCTTCCTTTAAAATTCAGACTGAAACAATTAGATGTCTCATTATCCATCATCCCGACGTCGGATCAATTCTGTGTGAACCTTGATTATCCATGGCTACACTCCATGGAAGCCATCTCGTCGGTTGTGCATAAATGCTTAAAGTTTCCCTTTGACAATGAGATCTTTACTATACACCATAGTGGTTTTAATCTTGTGTCTTCCTGTGGGAAATTTTCATTGGATTTCTTTTGGCCTGAGCCTATGGAACCTATTAAACCTCATGCAGAATTCTTTTTCAAATCATATCAAAATTTTAAGGCAAAATGCATAGCAATACTATCCCTTAGAAACATGCCTCGAACTATGACTGAGCCTCCTATCCTTTACAAAACTATGATTGGACCACAAGACATTCCAAGCAACCAAGACCAACCTAGGACAAATCCTTTGTCTCTTTCCTACAAAAGACCAAGAGACAACCAAAGTAATCCCGTCATGCCTCCTAAGATAAAAATAAGTTTACAAAGCTAAAGAGAAAGTGGTTGAACAACCTCCTATGGTTCCTTTCATTCCCCCCCTTAGGGAAGAAAAGAAACCTATGGTTGATAAACCTGCTCCTACACAAACACAAATTGAAAATTGTACTAAAAGAAACAAAAAATTTAGAGAGCATAGGTGTAGACGTCGTGCTCTTGCTTGAAGGTTAAACAAAGAAAAAAACAAAGAAAATAAACATCCAAACTTGACTGAAGCAATACATGATGAGTCTCCCTCTTTCCCGCAACAAAAATATCCTCTATTGCAACTACAACAAGACCTAAATCCTTCTTTGGACATTATCATTCGACCTCCTGTTGTGATTAACTTAAATGATGATGATTAGGTTGCTAAAATTGATGAAGAAGTGCATAATGAATTGAATACATTGTTTTCCTCTTTTATGAGCTTAAATGATAATTCTCCTAGGAAGAGTGTTGAAATTGGTGATGATCCTAGTTCGACACTTGTTGTCCCTTTGGCTAGTTTTCCACCTTCAATATATGATGAACAAGATTGGGATGTGGATGATCTACTAATAGGTTGACTCGCATGTTCCTTGCTAGTATTACCTTCTTTTTCTTCTTGATGTTGTGTGATTGCATGTATGTAATGTGATCTCCCTGTGTTGTTTTGTTTGATGTACTTCTCTCTTTGTGACATTCTTCTCTATGTCGTAATCATTTATCTTTTCATTTGTCTTGTGTTTTCCTTTTGGGGATGACGCAAGGTGTCGAGACATTTAAGTCTCTTCCATGTTGACCCAAAAGATTTCCTTTATATTTTCTTTGTCTTGTGTTTTCCTTTTGGGGATGACACAAGGCGTCGAGACATTTAGATCTCTTCCATGTTGACTCGAAAACTTTTTCTTTGTTTTCACTCTCTTTGTGTCATTCTTCCTATTCCATGAGTATTTGGGGAATGATGACAGTTCCGAGCTCTCTAAACAACATTGTCGCAAAGACATACTGACCCCAAATCCATGGATCCCTTATGTGATTTTGGGATTGCATTTTGGGGGAAACCCCTTTTAATGATATTACTTTATTTGGAAACATATGACTTGGCATAGGGATTTCTGAATAAGCTCTCATGTCCTCTTTATTGTTAGCACCTATCATTTGCTACTTTAAAGTAATTGCTCACAACATGGTGTTTAGCAATTTATTTAAAGTGGGGGCATACATTGGCATTATTATTTTTCAATTCATATTTCATTGTGTAGTATTCTTACTTTGTGCAATGCATCTTTCTCTTTGTGGTGAAATTGGGTGTGATGTCCTTAAAGAGCGTGATCTCTCTTAGCATATTATATTCCTCTTAGTGGATTGATGCGACACACTGCATCCCCTAAGTTATGAATCTTCTATTCTTCAATCGGTCCTCTCTTAGAGACATTAGGCATAATGTTCCCTAATTTAAAACCTTGCATGAACTAAGCAAAACTCCTTTGAGCATTCCATACACTACTTTTGCACTTACAATATCAGTTATATGGCCACCTTGCATAACACACTTTGCTTTCCTATGGAGCCATCTTATTCGTTCATGGGTGTTAAGCATACGAAGCTTTGCTTGCCTCGCAAACTCTGTTGTTCATGTTGTGTGGTGCCTTATGAAAGTTATTAGGAGGTATAGCTTTGGTATGATTGTATGTATGGGAGCCAAACTTAGGCGTGACTTTCCCATAGCCACTTGCTTGTCTGTATGTGTCTCGTTGGGGATTCACCTAGTGGACGACCTAAGGTTCCACTAGCCCTTGTGAGTGTGCGTTGGTTTGCATAGTGGGCATTATGTTCCACTTGTAAACATTTTGGACAAACAACTTAGATCTAATCCACAATGTGTGGGACAAATGATTGAAGCTTGATCCACCCCTTTTTGTTTTTATTTTTCTTTCTCTTTGTGTCTTTGGAAATGTATGCTTGTGTCTGCTGGTTGCTCCTTATTTGCATGTGTGTTCTCTTGTGCGTATGTTGGTTTTCCATAAGATCTTGATCCTAGGAGTTTGATTATCCCTCTTGATCGTTGTCATCCTATCTTACTAGCATTGGTACATTTGGACCCCTCTTGATGCGAGTTTTTTCTACTTTAGTGTGAGTTTGAAGAAAGTTCCTCCTTTCACTAAAGTGGGGGCTAATTGTAGTGTAGAAAAATGTCCTTTTACATTTTCACACTTTTTTGGGCCCTCCCTGCTAAAATTGGGCTTCTTTATGCCTTATTTGGTCCTATTTTGCATCCACAAGTATTGTTTAATGCATCTTTCTGAGGATAATCCCAACATATATCTAATGACCAATCAAAATTTAATGATTTTGGTTTGTATGGCCCGGATTTAGTAATCTAGGACTCATACGTCACCTTGGGCGTATGGGTCCCACCTAAGTTTCAAGGCCTAAACCTGAATTTGGCATAGAAATTAACAATTCTTGAAATTTGTGTCCCAAGCTTAGCCTACTATGACTCATACGCCCAATTGGCGTATGAGTCCTGCTTAGCTTGGACCTGTTTTAAATTCAAATTCTTGGTGGAATTTTATTCTCCTAGTTCTAATGTCGGCTTGTAGTGTTGTAATTTCAAGAAATTTGGCATAAACAAGTATAAATACAAAGTCATTTCACATATTTTCTCCTAGAAACTTTGATAAGCAAGTGTGATATAAGCATTCAAACATTCTAGCATTCAAGAGTGATTATCAAGTGTTTTGGAGCTACATTCAAGATTCAAACATCATGTCAAAGTCATTATGTATCATTTTTTTTTTGAGCTAACATTTGTGATGTAGGTTCTTATGATATAAGCAAGCATTCAAGTCAAGATATGTATTCATGCTAGCCATTACGTACAAGATTGCAGCCTTTTTTTCAAGGGTTTGGTGAGTTGCAACATAGATTATTTGTTTATTCCTTCATTCTATTTCATCTCATTTCAAGGTTTGATTACCAAAACGGGGTTTGATCAAGGATAACCCCTATCCACTAACAAAATAATTTTTTTCCCTCTCTTTGATGTGTGATTTACAGATTTAGGTTGGATATCCATTGAAGATCAAGATTGGAGAAAGTTGTCAAAGTTGTCATCTACATTGCAAGATCACAGAAAGTCATCCACAGAGAGAATTCAGAGTTTCAGACCCAAAGATCATAAGGGAGAGAAGCTACAAGAAGTCACTAGAGGATACTAGAATTTTAGATCAACCTTGATACTGGGACTAAATCACCACTTGTGGCGTATGAGTCCCAGTATACCAAATTTCAAGCATTTTCTATAGATCTTGGTTTAGCAATTCCAAACTTTGGTTTCAGCCTAAAACCCTAAACTGGGACTAAATCGCCCCTACTGATGTATGAGTCAAAGTGTGCATTAGAAGTAAAATTTTTGGGAGTTCAAACCTTATTTCAAGCATCTTTTGTTTTCCAAGTGCTCCTTTGTCCTTTCTCAATTCATTATTCTGATTTTTAGTTTCATATCTTAAGTTGCATAGTTAAGTTTGCATCCTCTTCTTTCCAAGCCCTTGCTTGGTGGTGAACCACCTTTAGTATTTAATCACACCCCTAGGACACCCTATTGCAGATCTCTTTTCCTAATTCCATCCCTAGATTGAGATCTCTAGGGCTTCCTTTAATGAAACTTGAAGGAAATAGGTAGAGGAAACCTAATCCCCCTTTAGTTCCATCTCCCAAAAGATATAGAGCACTATTTTATAGGTTTCAAGTATATTTATTTTGTATTGAGTAGATTAATTACTTTCAAAACAATAGCATTACTCCTTCAAAACTTATAGAGTGACCAAACAAAATTCACAAAAAAACAAATAAATCATTTTCCCAGATTCATTGTAGAAAATAAAATCAACATACAATATGATGCAAGAGGTTTACATCACATCCCTCACAATACAAACCCATCCTCATATACAAGATAAACAAGTAATCTTCATTCACACATTTCTGCAAATTATCATAAAGACTAGGTTTCTTCTTGTAACCAAAAACCCAAATTTCTATTACAAATTATTGCTAAAACTTTACATCAATCCTTCAGGGATTCAAGGGCTGCAACATGCCCCAAATAAACTCACTAAAAACAGCAAAATAACATAAAAAAAACAAACTAATCTGATTACACAATCTTCAAACCCTTCTCCTTCACTTACACATGGAACAATGCATTGCAAACTACAATATATTGCTCAATGTTTACATCAATACTCAAGGGAATCAAGGACTGCAACATGACCCATTTAATCTCACAAATAGCAGCAAAATAAACTTAATAACAACAAATAAATATTCCCCATCAAACTCCAAATCCTTCTCCTGCAATAACACACAAAACAAAGGTTTACAAACTTGCAATCAACAACTACCAATGGAAGAAACTTGTTGTAGCATCACTTTCATGCCTTCAACCTACAAAACACACTTAGGAAACCCTTCTTGGAGAAAATACATGCCCTTCTTGAGTCTCTCCACCAAATCCCCTTGGAAAAACTAACTCCCAAAATGAAAAATCAACCTTATGTATACCCTACACATGCATTGAAATGAAATGCCATTTCATTTCCCTTAATTACTTTTCATTTCATCCTTGGACGCCCACCTCTTAGAGGTTAAAATGTAGCAATAAAGAATAAAATAAAAATGCTAAAATAAGCCAAGTATCATTAAGATTTGATCCACTATGAAAGTGGAATGCTTTCTGCTTTTCCCTCTTTAATTTAAAAAAAAAAACAATTTTCAATCCTTATCATTTTAGGCGCCCACCTCCACTTCCCTATTTTTTAGGGATTTAAAAAACATGCAAGAAAACTGATTTCCATGCCCAACTCAATTCCCATCTCTAGTTTTTCAGTAATTTTGCATTTAAAACACCATTTTTAGCCATTTTCTCTTATCCAGGAAGCATTATTACATATCAAAATGCAAATTCAAATTCTCCAAATGCCTTGACATTAAAATGCTCATGGAAATGAAATTCTAAAAGCCAAAAATATGAAATCCCATCACAACAAAATTCAAAAATTCATAAACAAAACTAAACCTCCTTTTTTGGTTGATGTTGATTGCTCATTCGCCTAGGATGCTCCTACATCACAATCAAGCTAATAAGAGATTATTGTATTAAAAAACCATTGAATATTGACAATTTATTATAATTTACAAGCAAGAGTATTCATTTAGTTGAAAATGATAAGAAAAAGTTTAGATTGATTAATTGGAGTTTCATTCAATTAATTTCTCTCTAAGATTTTACTTTGTCACATTAAATCGTAAAAGGAAAATAATTATTTGGTTTAATAATTTAAGTATTTAAATTCATCCTTAAAACAAAGAACTTCAACCTAGCTTTATTTTATGCACGTACATATGCAAAAACAAACTCATCCCCCACATGAAATTTTGCTTTCACATTTATTTGAATAGCTTTGCAAATTAGATTTAATTTCCTTTGCTATTGGAATACATTTGAAAATAAAAAAAGTAAGAAAAAAATTGCTTTTGAGGCCCTTTTACTCATTTGAGCAAAGAAAAACTCCAAACCTTGTTTTAAACATCCATATATTTGAAACACTTAACGATCAAATGTAAAATTTTAAACACTCAAAGTGAAATTCAACTTTCTAACATTTAAATTTGTAATTCAAACATATAGTATGAAAACATGAAAAATTCACAAACATTCACATTACACAAGAAAACTCAAAATCAATAGTTAATCCAATTATTTTTAAATCAAAGACATTAAGGATGTTTTAAACTATAGTTTTCCCTCGACTCACACTAATGTATTTAGCCTATGTGTCCAAAATTGAGAGAGGATTGATTGAAAGCTACTTTGAGAGAATTAAGGGAGAACTCGCCAACTCCTATAGGTACTGTTGATGCCAAAAATTGACAAGGTAACAACCTTATGGGAAACTCAGTTAATGGGGGGACCAATTGCACTAAACTGAGTGACCTCCGGGTTTTTAAAGAAGCCGACTTCTTCTGTATTTAGGGTTTTGGAAAGGGAAAATGAAGCAAATATAAAAAATAAAGATCTAACTAAGGCGATGTGCCAAGATTTAGATGTAGGCACGATAAATCTATCTTTGGGATGCGATTTAAGGGCCCATTCAACAATTTGCTAAGTCCCAGAATAACATAAATCAAAGATGAAAACCTGAATAATTTATTCAATAACATAAAATAACTCCCATACACATTTACTAAAAAGAAAAGTCAAAGACATGGTCTAAATCAACAAACTTATATTGAAATCACATAAGTTCTGCAAATAAACAACTCAGTATAGTAATGGCACAATATAATGTTTTGTCAAATAGCTTAAGAAAATAGAGAGGCCGAACAATGACACAGTCTGTGAGTCTTATACAATAATCTAAAACAATAGCAAAGGTCTGGTGTCTTTTCCAAAAAAATTTGTATCTTCTAAACTCATTTCAGAAGGAAGTAGTATATATAGAAAACAATCCCATCGCGTGGCAAGCCAGTAACAGAAAAAACTCCTACATCATGAGCAATGATTTCTGAAGGCCGTTGCAACATAAAAGATTCAAGCCATAGAACACAGTCGTCCTCAAGCTAGATGCATCCCCTACAAATGATGATGGTGGTCCTAGCCAAACCTCATGTAGACGTGTGTCGTTTACCCATGGAGGCAGTTAGGTCACGTGGCAATATGGCAGGGCTTGTTGCTCATTCCTTTCTTCCTCTTGATGAAATCCCCGCATGAAGACATGTAGCGAAGTCCTTGCGACTGACGCTGACTGTGGGGTCTGCCAAAAAGTGAATGCGGATAGATGCTACGTGGCACACGAGCAGAGCTCTTTTGAGAAGCGAAGGGAAGCAGGCTTCAAATGCCCATGCTACTGACACGTGGAAGCATGGCGGGGCATGTCGAAGAAACAAAGGATGAAATCCTTGTGGAGAGCGCCTGACAGACACCTGGCGGCAGTGGGCAAGCTCTTCAAAAAGGGGCCCGATGATGTTAAAAAGTATGGGATGTGTGTTGGACTTAGCAAAATACAAACAACTCGAAGGGAGCTCGAGGAAATTTATATCCACAACTTTTGGCGATTACCAAGGGCGTTTCACCTACGGAACAAGGAACCTAATTTTTTTTGGTTCAAAGACCAAAGCCTTATTGATTGGGCGATGCAATCAGAGCTTGGAGAGAGCAGTCTGCAGAGGCAACTAGTCATCCTTGGATGGCGTCGATACATCATGCAGATTCTCTTGCGCGTCATGCAGATCAATCACTTCTTTGTACGACAGCATTATGGATATATTGGCCCTGAACTCAAGTTGGAAGAGAAGTCGCGCTATCTGATGAGTGACACCCTCAATATCCTCTGTAGTAGGGGGTTGACTGAAGCTCTGAAAAAGTAGATATGTCATGCTACTTCTCTTCAATCTTCGCTGCAATCTGCTCCACTATGGCCATCAAATCATCGGAAAGAAACGGGGAGGGTAGGCCCATCTGAGTTAGCTGGGAGAATTTCGCCCACATGTTGTTCATAGTTCGTCCCAATGTGGCAGCACACTCACTAGCATGGAGGATGGTTGCATGGTTGTGGATGAACTCTTTTGTTGTCTTGGCAGTTAACTTTCGATCCTCAATCCCCGCGCGCACTAAGTTCTCATTCGACACTTTGTATAACTTATCCAACAATTTTTCCACCTCAAGAACCTTCTCTGCGATGAATTGGGGGAATCACACAATCGTTTTGTGAACCTCCCTGCTCAAACTTGATGCTTCTGCCATGAACTGAAGCGTCGGCTGAAGATTCAGATAGAAGGCCTTGACCTTTTCCCAGTATGAAATGTATAATTGTTGAGCCACTAGAAGGAAGTCTGACTAGGTAGCAGGGGGTTGGGGAAGATTCTTCAAAAAGCTAACTTTTGCATCCATTGAACTAACATCTTGTGTCAGTTCCGCAATCCTCTTGTTCGTGATAGAGTTGCTATGTAGGGCTCTCAAATTATAGAGCCATTTTTCTTCAACCTAGCTTATGTTTGTTGATTCCCTATCCAGGGAGAGCTTCACCTCCGGGACTTCCTTCCCAAATTGAGCTTGTCGCCTCTGGAAATCCAATTCCTTTTGCTACAGTCTTTTCTCTAATTGAGCGCAAGCTTTGATGTTGAAACTCCTCATTCCTTTGTTGCATCTCCTCTCTCGCTCGAGCCAACTGGTCCTGTAATTCTTGGTTTTTTTATTGCAGCTCGGCGACCAAGTTGGAATCATAGGATTGGAACTTTGCAAGTTCCTCTTGAAGTTTAGCCTACTCTGCCTCTGTTTGTTGTGATAAGCACACAAATTTTGAATCCCTTGCCTTTTCCTTTGCCACTAGGACTTTTATCCTCTCCTTAACAATTTTGAGCTCTTCTTCCTTCTTCTTTAGCTGGCAACTAGACTTGAGGAAGTTAGTGGTCACCACTCGCTGTGTCTCCTCCATGAGCTCGACTTTATCCTACGACCGGGCTATGCTTAGATTGAGTCCCAAAGCATAAATGTTGTAATCATCGGGTTGCATCTCTCCCTGCGGTTTGATGACAGTTGGATGCACGGTTGCAAAATGCAACGATTATTGGGCCTCATTGAAAAGTTTATGCACCTTTGGTTCAACTGGCCTTTTAGCATCCTTTTCCTTTTCCTTCTAGATCCTGATAGCCTGTGCTTGCTTTGTTTTATCGCCCTCTGACAAATTTTTTGTTGGCAACCTAATGAGCTTTCCTTCGAAGGGTGCTCAAGGAGGAAGAGCAAAAGGGAACGAGAGGGTAGTGGTTTCGGGCAATTTCTTTCTCGGAAGAGAGATCGTTAGTGGGGAGAATGGGGGAATATTCCAAAGCCCGGTCTGTGAACTAGTAGGAGGACTCATTAGGTGTGGTGGCAGTAGCGGAGACATTGTAGATTCCATCTACTAGGCAAACTGGGTCGGGGCCGATACAGTAGTAGTAAGAGGGGTATCAATGGCGGTTTCGGATTGGGCTCTGACATATGGTGGAAGGGTCCACAGGGGAGTAAAGGTAAATTGTCCTACTTGGGAGCATTGGGAGAAACCTCTCGCAACCATTATAGCATAAGTGAAAAAAGAAGGGTCGACACTTGAAGTGACAGACGACATAGAGACAGCAGGAGGAACCAAAGATTGTGAAGCAAGAAAGAGGGAGCGAAAGATACCTGTGGTGCAGATGATTGCGATCCTTGGCTCTGTGCTCGTTGCGGGATCCTGGCTTGTTGCGGGCTCCTGCAAACCTTCTCCAGAAGCTGCATCTGTGCGCTATATTTTGGTTGGTGGGGAATTTTCCACCTCTATGCCCTCCGATTGTTGTTGTTGGGTTATTCTGGATCTTTTCGTGACCTAGGTGTGAGTCTACGAGGCTCCCGAACGCGATATATTCACCTGCACATTTGAAGAAGCCTTGCTAGGTTGCTTTGTCGCTTGTCCAATTTTCTACACTAGGGTCGTTTGCACTTCCTTTTCTTTTTCCTTCTCCTTCCCTATATATTTTCTAGCCTCCTCTAGGTCCACATCCTCATCACCACTTGCGTCGGTATCCTCATGCTCGTTGTTCCACAACTTATCAAATCTGTCATTTGTCTCTACGTCCTGATAAGGGGTATCAAGGCGTTGGATATCTTGTTGGTAAATCCAAAAATCTCTAATCCTTTCCTCGCTCTAGTTAAAATTCCTTACCAAATCATTGCAAAGGGTGGCCTCCATTTGGCGCTTCTCATTATACTTTTCCAAAGGGAAGTAGAACTTAAGCCATGGCAGTATATTATCCTCAATGGGAATGTGAACTAGGTCAACCAATAGATCATCCTAATCCTTCAGTGGGTTTCATCGGCTCTCCCAGTAAGGCTAGGGGTTGTGCGTTACCTTGACAAATGTGTTTGGTAAGTCATTGTCAGGGTTGTATTGCCATTTTTCACAAATCCATACTAGCCCTAGATGAGCCAACTTCGCCTCTAGCAGCTTATGCGTCTGCTTCTTGGCCATCACCATCGACTTGAAAGTCAAAGGGAAGAAGAAGAATCCTTTCTTACCCTTTCCTCCACAAAAATTATTGTCAATAATTGCCACTTGCCATAACATCTCAAGGGCCAACACCTGTCTGTGACGCATGTCGAAAGCCAAAACAGTTCCTCAGTAAATTTGTGCATTTGAATGAATGTGAAATCCTCTCTACGAAACTAGTTGCATTTCAAAGTGAAACTCTGCATATACCCTATCTGAACTTCAGAAAGCCGATAAAGACTGCCATCCTCACTCAAGTCTTGTAGAATCAAAGTCAAGAAATAATTCAAGAATGCATAATAGTCATAAGTTGAGGAGAGGAGAGAAGTCCATACAAAAACTGGCCTTCTTATTCCCTTTTCATCAAACATAGCCAACCTCACATGTTTTTTGAAGAATTCAGGGTTCTGATGTAAAAACATATTGGCAAGGAGAGAAGGAAATCTGAACTTTTGTTGTGTTATGTATTCCCTTATTTGGCTCCACATCTCCCCAACGATGACTTTTGAGAAGTCATACCAGAATAAGGAATGTTGCCTACGCAATTGAAACCCCAAACCCAGTTGAAACTCTTGAACATACCTATCAGTGTCTAAGCTACAAATAAAGGCCATCATTGAGAAGGCATCCTGCATGTCCACAGGGAATGCATTATGCGCTGCCAGAATCTGTGGTGGCTTTTTTTTATCTTCCTTGGACCTTTTGGTTTCTTTGTTATAAAAATCCAGAACAAGATCCCTGGTTCTCCATATTTTCTCCCCCTTTTCTATAGTAAATGACTCCATCTTGTCCACTTTAGAGTTTTTTACAGGGATGCATAACATGCTCTAGATAGCTTCTACACTGATGTTAACTCTCAGCTCACGACCCTCGATGGTGTTGGTCCTTGGGTTAAAATGCTTAATGCCCTCGTCGACTAGTTTTGAGCAGTAATGCACAAAAGGGACCATATACTATGGAAGCCCGCTGAACCATTGCTTATGCGCCAAAGAATCTAGGTCGATATTCTTCTTCGTTCTCTCACAGGCCGCCTCCCTAAGAGTCTTAGGGTTCTTTCTGAGGACGAGATCATGAATGTTATCCCATTCTTCCTTTATTTGGCTATGGTCCTTGTGAGTTTTTTGCTTTTCTGTGACACGCGTGTGAATCCATGTTGGCTTCTCTGGTATCCCAAGCGAAGCGTAAGAGGTATCACCAAAAATATTGGCCATGGGTGCCACACGCATGGTGTCAAACAAGCTTTGCGTTGCTTCTCCTTGTGCTTATGTCTGGAGATTTTGGGATAATTTCCTTATGCTGTGGATTTTTGCTATGCTCAAACCTACTGCAATTCACTGGTGTTCCTTAGCAATTCTGCACTCGAACCTCCTTGCTCTAGATAGCGTACTCAAGAAGTTTTTTATACTGTTAGCCTCTTACATGCAATACTTAGCTATTTCTTTCTTGGGGTGGTAGATAACAGTTGCCTTTTAGCATTAAATTTGGCATGTACTGCCAACTCTATTGCTTGTGCGAAATGAATTCCTTTCCATTTTGAAAAGACAAGAATTCATAATGACATTTAGTAATGATGTCCTATAGAGCAATTTTCTTGGGAAATTGAGCTGGTGATTGAAGGCATTTTAAGCTTTCGCATGCTTTGGCAATTAATATCTCAAAGAGAATGATTAAGCCAAATACACAATGAGTGCTTTGAAAAGATTTGTATTCTTCCTTAGAGATTGAAACATGCTTACAACGTGACACATCAGCACCTGGTCGTGCAGACTACCACCGAAGACTGCCAACGGCTTATGCTAATTAATTACCTCTACTTAATTTCGCATGCAGTGAGTCGTACATAGAAAACACAACTGGGTGAGAAATTCGAGCAGGATCTTGGTGGGATTTTTGAGTTAGTACTCAATTAGCATCATGCTTATGACACACAAATACCTTAGATATCCTGGCTATTTCTATAAATAGGCTCTTAAACAACAACAAAATCATACTTAGCAATTGGGAAGAATTGGTATTAGGCAGTTGGGTAGAGCTTAGCATCATGAATACTCCAATTAGGCTAGTTAGCAACAAGTCTCAGACAACATTCTTAGGTGAAATCTTGAATAGGTGCTTGAAGAGAATGACGAAAAAAAAAAATTCATTGGCTATTATAGCAATGAAGTGGGTTTTGGGAAGGGACTACATTAAGTATGAGGATAAATATAGGGTCAATACTGGCGTTTGCTCGCATTTTGTTGCCTTGTTGCTTGATATACAGGTCCCTAAGCAGATGATTTTGTGCTTGGCAATGGAGATCTTTCCCAAGCATTACCTTGGTGGCCTTGGTGAAGTGGTATGGCCTTGGACTCCCCACGACAAGCGACCTCTACTGACATATCAAAGAAGATGCAGTGGTGTTGTGGATACCATTTCTAAGCGGGTTTTGCATTCAAACACACGAAGAGAACCGACAAAAAGTCACTCACGCCTGTCACTTCCTACTGCGTTGCTATAATGTGGTGTTTTTTTATGGCATAGAGTGGTACATTGACTTCAGGGACTTGGTATATCCCCCACCACTTGCCATTGCTACTGTTGATGCTCTCGTTGCTCCTAATGCTCCTGTTGTCGTTCCTAATGCTCATGTTGATGATGATGTTCTAGATGTTGTTGATGATGCTCCCATTCCTAGTGCTTAAGACTCAAAACTTTTCACATGTTTTAAGAATCAATCTATTTTTTGTATATATGCCTTAAAAAGGCTTTCAGTGTGTATATATATGAAAAAACTGCATAATATATAGATATACATTAAAAGTATGGCCTCAAATCCATTTTGCAAGTGTATTATCGAAGTATATAATTTCATATTTAATGAATATACAACTTTTACTAAATTGCTTGTCTCTTTTGATTCTTGCAATTCTACAATATGGGCTCCCTTTTCTTCATTTCTTTGAGTATCTTTTCAATTTCGCATATGAGTTCATTTTCAATTTTTCGCATATGGGTTCATTTTTCTGCTTCATGGGTTGCTTGGAAAGACCGACCGACAAAAACACGAAGGAAAAATAATTACAATACTTACATATTTACACTGGCAGAATAACAATGAAGCTTAATTAAACAATTTGAGGTGGATTTCGTGTTAACAGAATCCCCAATGCTTCATTATCCATATTCAAATGTGTTGTGTTGTTTGCATTGAATTATTATAAAAGGGCCTTCCCACAAACTGTTGAATTTTCCATGCTGGTCAGGCTTCGCGGCCCTTTCATTGAATTTTAATACTAGGTCTTTGTATTTTAGACCCTGGTCCAAGGATTTCTTGTTGAACCATGTTTTAACCACCTGTTGGCGGTTAGACATGGCTATTAGGGCCTTTTCCCTTTTTTCCTGCACTTCCATCAACTCGGCCAACTGAACCTCCATGGCTCCATTTTCTTCAACTTCTAGGGATTTGAGTAGTTGTAGCGCAGGAATCTCCATGGTGATGGGCAATAGCGCTTCTTTCCTGTACACTAGCTCGTACAACAATGTCTTAAGGACTTGCTTTGGAGTTATGCGGTCTTCCCAGAGTGCTGCCTGAAGGTTCGTGTGCCACTCCTTCTGATGTTCCGACCCAATTCTTTTAATGAGTCAGACTAAATTTTTATTAGTCAACTCTGCTAGGTCGTTCCCCTACGGGTAGTAATTTGATGACATTTTTAAGAATATGCCATGCATGAGTGCGAATTGACATACCTTAGAACCCAGGAAATCCTTAGCGTTGTCGGAGATGATGGTCTTTGGTAGGCCGAATCTCGTTACTGGCCCCTCAAGGAATCTCGTTACTGGCCCCTCAAGAAAGTCCACAATCTTTGCCTCCATTGCATTCTTTGGGGGCATGGTCTCGGTCCATCTGGTGAAATAGTCTATGGCCGTGAGGATCCATTTGTGTCTGGCGCTGGAGGTGGGATTAATCATCCCGATGAAATGAAAGCCCCATTGTGCGAAGGGCTCATCAACCACTATCAGATTGAGAGGCATTGCAAATTTTTTTCTTCTTCATATGAAGAATTGGCATTCTTTGCAAGCTTTCACCAAAGAGTATGAGTCATTGAATAGTGTAGGCCAGAAGTATCTGACACACATGATTTTTATGGCGATGGTTTTTGTGGAGAAGTCTCTGCTCGCGGGACTGCTGTGGAAAGTGTCAAGAATTCTCTTTGCTTGCTCTATGGTGACACACCGCAGTAGAACGCCATTGAAGTTCCTTTTGAAGAGGACCCCTTCAATAAGTGCATATCTGTTGTTCTATGGTCTGTAGAATCTTCTCTTTTGAGAAGGAAGGCACGACAAATATTTTTCGGTATGCATGAATCTTACTCTATCTGCTAGCCAGCAACCTTCGGGCTCATATTCATTTGTCAAAACAAGCTCGAGTTGCTCTTCTTCAACTGCCATCTCCTTGTCATGCGCCAAATATTCGCATAGTCCTCTTCCTCAGACAATCTTTGCAGGCTTGACCTCAATATCATGTTTGAGGATCTTAGTGATCCAATTAGCCCTCTTTTCGGTGATTTCTCCTTCCATGATGTACTCGCGCACATTGGAATGCACAACATATACAATCACCTTGTTGCAAGATATGAGGTGTCAGAACTTCTTGAGTCCCTTAACAATGGAAAATGCTTTCCTTTTGACGAAGTTGTAGTTCGTCTCATAATCTTTTAAGGTCTGGGAGTTAAATGCTATCAAATGTTCTCCCTTTCTTTCATCATCCTTTTGAGTTAGCATAATAACGATACTAGATTTGCTATTGAATACATACATTATAAATTCCTTTGATAGGTCTAGATTGACCAGTATAGGAGCTGAAGAAATAGCATCCTTAACCTTCTCAAAGGCTTCTCTAGATTCCTTTGTCCATTTGAATAATTGATCATTTTTTAGCATCAGGGTGATAGGTCTAATTAGTCCTACAAAATCATAAATGAATTTGCTCACAAAATTTACCTTTCCTATAAAGGAATGAACTCCCTTCTTGTTGACTGGTAGGGGAAGTTCCCTAATTTCCTTCACTCGCTCAGGATCGATTGCAATTCCTTCTTTGGACACTACATGTCCCAATAGTTTGCCTTGCGGTACTCCGAAGACACATTTTTTCGGGTTCAGGGATACCCCGAACTCCTGAATTTTTTTGAAAACCATTTCAAGGCGATCAAAGTGATCATCCTTTGATTTAGAGAACACAGTCAGATCATCCAAATAGATTAAGATAATCTTGTTGATAAATTCTCTGAAAGCAATATACATTGCCCGCTGGAAGGTGGCTCTGGCATTTGAGAGGCTGAAAGGCATTTTTGCATATGCAAATGTTCCCCACTTGGTAGTGAACATTGTTTTGTGTCGGTACTCTTTTTTTACTCAGATCTGGTTGTAATCGGAGAAATTTTTTTGCAGAGAAAATGTCTCTGATCCTGCCACTGTTTGTAAGATAGACTCCATGGAAGGAAAGGGGTAATGGTCTTTCAGGGATGCTCTGTTCAAGTCTCAAAAGTCAACACATAGGTGGATGTCTCTGTTTTTCTTTATGACTGGAACCAGGTTGGATACCCATGTGTTGTGCTTGATAGAGAAGATGATCTGAGATTGAATTAGCTTTGTTAGCTCTTGCGCCATTAGTGCCTCAATCTTGGGATTTACTGGCCTCTATTTTTGGTGGACTTGTTTTGTACCTTCCGTCAACTCTATAGTATGCTAGATGATTTTGGGATCATATCCCTTGAGGTCATCATACGACCAAGCCACTACTCCATACTTTTCACAGAAATGGATGAGCCTTTATCATGATGCATAACATCCTTTCCAACCTTGAGTTTCCTTCCATCTCTGACCTGAAGGTCTGCATAGTCGCTTTTGTCTACTACAAACTTCTTCTTGTCATTCCTTGCATCGTCACAATCGAACAGGTTTTCGAGAGTGACTAGTCCCTTTGGAAGCTTGTTGGACTTCAGTTGAATGATTTTTCTGTTGTAGGCCTCGACAATCTTCTATTGGAGTTGTTCAGCGAACTCTCCTAACTGTTGGATGAATGAGGCGATGTGTTCATTGCTTTCGAACACTTGCCAGCTCTGATCATTATTCGGGATTGTCGGTCAGACTATCACTCGTACAAAGTGTATGTTATGAATTAAGTTAGAAGTAGGATCAAATTGAGATCCGATTGTTGCCATGTGATCCGCATCTGTATTTTTCTCTCTGGGCACTGTCTGGATATTGAAGGCTTCAAAGCCCTCGATCAGGTCCCATAATCTGTCTATAGGATCTCATGCGGACATTTTTGGCTGTGGAAATCCCTTGAACTTGATTGACCACTAGTTCAGAATCTCTGAATACCGTTATTTGCTTGATGCCCATCCGCTCTGCAAGGCTTAGACCTTGCACTAGGCCTTCATATTCAGCTTCATTGTTCGAACAAGCGAACTAGAAGTGGAAGGGCCAAAGTGTCTTTTCATTGAATTGGGATGTCAAACATATCCTGACTCCTATGCCAACTTTACATCTTGCTCCATCAAAGTGAAACATCCATAGCTCTGAGGCTTGACCACTCTTAGGTTCCTTCATGACCTTAAGAAGCACTTGATCTTCATCATAGATAACATAGGTCCCCAACCCGATGGCATGATAGTTTCCGAAAGGATCAATGTCTATATATTCACTCAAGAGGACCTCTTCTTGATTAGCTCGGTCTCTGGTCACTTTTTCATCCTCTAGTAGCTCGGTATAATGCATTTCCTCTTTGGTGAAAGAGGTGTGAGCAACCTCAAAGTTGATCATGGCTTCATCGACCACATGTTCCGAATGTAGAGGTTCATATATTATTTTCATTTTATCTCCATGCTTGGTCATGAGGATCAAGTGTGAGCGATCCAAAGAAAGGTATCCACCTATCTTTGAAGTGAATTGTCGAGATAAGCATAGGCTGAACATGGGGGAAACATCTATGATCACAATATCTTGCAGAACTGTGATGCTAAGACAAGAGAATAGAGTCAAGGGGAGGTCCTTAATGACACCTACAGTTTTGACCTTGTTCCCATCAAGCTGCATAACCCCCCTTTTTAAAGGTTCATAGCTAAGTCCTAAGGCCTCAACTATCTGCTTGGGCATGACTGTGGTGCTAGCGCCAAAGTCAATCATGAAATTATGCAATAGTTTCTTCCCCATAATAAGAGTTAGGAAAAATGGTTTTGGTTTTGGTTTATCTCTAACCTCAATGGAGGCTTCCTCTGTACTATTTGTGAGAACTTTGGCAGGAGGTGATGGATCAATGACCTTTCCCTTGAGTGACTGCTCTGTTGCCTCAATATTGGATCTTCCCGGAGAGCCCTCTACAACAATGACTTTTGCTTCAAAATAGCTAAGATATCCCAAAGGGACACATTAGCAGAGGATTTTTTTAATTGTTCCACCACATTGAATGGTGGTAGATTTGAAGGCTTATGTTCTTTAGCCTTGGTTATAACAGTTTCCTTCTGTGGTTGAAATTGTTGTGTAACTATGAAGGTACTAGGAGTCTGGTTGGAGGCACTTTTGGGTTGTGGGACGACTAGTTCACCCGTGAATCTCCTCTTTGAGAGAGTGCTGTAATCATACTGCACTTGTAAGGCTTTTGATGTGGATGCATCGTTTGTAAACATTGCCTCTTCTTCTTCCATCCATGAGAAGAGCGCGTGATCGAAAGCAATATGTTTCTTGTTCTAGGGACATCACTTGCATTTGCGCAGTGAGTACCACATTTTCCATCTATGGAGAGGCATATACATAACCTTCAGGGTTTGACACCACACCTTGACTGCGCTATTCTGCCACCTATTGTTGTAGGTTGTCACACAAGCAATTTCAAGGCATATGTGTATTGCCATAGGGGAAGCACTAGGGATTGATGTCATCGACTAAATTGTTTTGCCTTGCCGTTAGCTCTCTGCTCGAGCTTAGGTGAGCACTTTGCAGCAGAGTAGGTACTTGCACTATTTGGTTAGTTGTTTGAGTCTACGGATTTGTGTGCGAGCCTCGTTGGAACTGATTTTGCTGGTAGGAAGATCTTCCGCCTTGATAATTTTGGTAGGTTTGCTTCAGAGGTGCAGACTGGTTCCACTTAATGGTAGTTATTTCATTGGCGATGGTACGCAACATCTTTGTGACGTCGCCCATCTCATCCTTTGAAGAGTCAGATGTAGAAGCGACGTTTTGTGGCATGCCTAGATATGTGTATATAGATTGGGGAAGAGCGAGTGCACTGGTAGACACTACTTCCTGGGTAGGAACTGATATTTTGGGAAATATAGGCATAATGGGTCGAGGTGGCAACTTCCCGACGTTTATCAGATTGTTGTCTGCCTTGAAAACAACACTGTATGCATCCAATAGAGTGGTTCTGCCAAGAGACTGGATCATCATCGAGATGTCGACATTGATGGATTTCAAGTAGAACATGAATGCCAACTCGGCTGGTGGGTGGATAGCAACCTAGATCCTTTGCCAAGTTGTATGGAACTGGGCATTGAAGTCAGTCATGGCTTTATATGGGGCCCACTTTATCATCGCTAGCTAATGATATAGCAAAGAATGATCTCCATCATTCAAAAATATTTCGTAGAACAGATCTTTGAGCTGATCCCAGGTATCGATAGTGTTAGCTTGCAAAGTGCGGTACCAATCTAGTGCCTTACCCCTGAAAGAGGTCGTGAGTAACCTTAGTGCTATATTTTGGTCGGTGACTCTATGCACCAAACACACGTCTGCCACATCTTGCAAATGTTCGGATGGTGTTTTCGAGCCATCCCCGATGAATTTTGGTATAGCTTTCAAAGCAAAAGCTGGGATAGGGTCCCAAATGGTGGGTGCTACTGGTGCTACAAGGGAACTTCTAGCATCCCATGCCACATAATTTCTGTTAGCGATTAACACCATGGATGGTGGAGGGATCATAACGTTCACTATACTGTTCTTAGTGGCGGCACTAACAAACCAGGGTTATTAGCTGCTTGGGATCTAGTAACAGGTCGATGGCTCATACAACCACTTTAGATTTAGGTACACTTAAACAGTCCCACCGGACGTGCCAAAAAAATAAATTATTGATGCCAAAAATTGACAAGGTAACAACCTTATGGGAAACTCAGTTAATGGGGGGACCAATTGCGCTAAACTGAGTGACCTCTGAGTTTTTAAAGAAGTCAACTTCTTCTATATTTGGGGTTTTGGAAAGTGAAAAGGAAACAAATATAAAAAATAAAGATCTAACTAAGGCGATGCGCCAAGATTTAGATGTAGGCACAATAAATCTATCTTTGGGATGCCATTTAAGGGCCCGTTCAATAATGTGCTAAGTCCCAAAATAACATAAATCAAAGATGAAAACCTGAATAATTTATACAATAACATAAAAAAAACTCCCATACACATTTACTGAAAATAAGAGTCAAAGACATGGTCTAAATCAACAAACCTATATTGAAATCACATAAGTTCTACAAATAAACAACTCAGTACAGTAATTGAATAGTATAATGTTTTTTCAAATAGCTTAAGAAAACATAGAGGCTGAACAATGACACAATCTGTGAGTCTTATACAATAATCTAAAACAGTACAAAAGGCCTGGTGTCTTTTCCAATTTTTTTTTTGTATCTTCTAAACTCATTTCGGAAGGAAGAAGCAGTATATAAAGAAAATAGTCCTTCTGTCTGGTGAGCCAGTAACATAAAATATTCCTACATCATGAGCAATGATTTCCTAAGGCCGTTGGAACATAAAATATTCGAGCCATAGAACATAGTCGTCCTCGAGCTAGATGCATCCCCTCCAAATGATGGCGGTGGTCCCAGCAGAACTTCATGCAGACATGTGTCACTTACCCATGAAGGCAATTAGGGCATGTGGTAATATGGCGGGGCTCGTTGCTCGTTCCTTTCCTCCTCCCGATGAAATCCCCGTGGGGAAGGCACGTGGCAAAGTCCTTGCGACCGACATTGACTGTGGGGTCTGCCAAAAAGTGAATGCGGATAGATGTTACATGGCACGCAAGCGAAGCTCTTTTGAAAAGCGAAGGGAAGCAGGCTTCAAATGTTGCGCTACTGACATGTGGAAGCATGGCGGGGCACGCTGAAGAAACAAGGAAGGAATCCTTGTGGAGAGAACCTGGCGGCAGCGGGAAAGCTCTTCAAAAAGAGGCCCGATGATGTTCAAAAGTATGGGGCGTGGGCCGAACTTAGCAAAATACAAACAACCAAAGGGAGCTCAAGGAAATTTATATCCATGGGTACTAAAGTACACAAACAAACACAACCCTCAAAAAATTCAACAAGAAGAAGATTTTTTAGCAATCAGACTTGCACATTTAAAATGCTTTTTGTCAAGAGAGATTACTTGTTAGGAAGCTCTCTTTGAAATTATTCAACTGAATCTTAATAGTTTTCATGAAGAAGTCAACACAGTACGTGAAACCATCACTCTTCAACCCAACATCACCATTATTTACCACACACTCCTTCCTCGTGAAGAGGGTAGTCTTCCATATTCCCCACCTTTCAATTTACTTTTTCCATGTAAACAAAAGTAGTCTACTAATTATCTAATCAATTCAATTAACACACATCCCTTCAATTTGTGAATCATGCATAGTAGCGGTGAGTGATATTTGGAAATACAAGAACATGAACATGAACATATATGTAACCATTGTGCTAGAATAAACCATTAGGATCTAAGATGTATCCCACAAACTTACCCTTTACGGCCCTTTGTGACTAAATCTCACTACAAACCCCTTGATATCAAGCATCATCAAGAAGTTATTCTAAGTTATGAACTCTCAAAATCCATACTCAAAGTCATGGCCAAGATCTCATGTTGTTTCCCACTTAAAGCACAAAGTCATACTTGTTGGTGTAAATAGTGACTTTATCAAACTAGTTAGCTTTTAACCTACCCAAGAGAGTCCTATTTACATTGCTCAAGTCTCCACTTGGGGAATTTTATTCTTTTGTCTTACTTCGTAGTATTGAGACATGTGTCCTCATCATTTGAGACACCTACCACTTGCATATTTGACATTTGTTCACACACTTGTCAAGTGAGCTCACAAGTGTTCCATCTTTGGAGGGTTAGTCAGTTGTTCAATCCTACCTTCCTACCTCATCTACCTTTCCTATATATGCAAGATTCCTCATTATATTTACACACTCTTCATCATATATTGATAGACATACTATTGTGTTCATATTTTCACTTGTGGAAAGTTATCAATTTGAACTTTCTGATCTTGGCATTCTCCAACATGATATCAAAGCCATGAGAGAACGTTCCTTTCTGCATCAAGGTGTCTCTTGCACATAGCCCTATCATTGGAGCATCACAAAGCCATTCTAAAAATTAGGTATTGATTTGTTTATTTTTACTAAGTTATTCTTTCAAAATACTAGTGAATGCATACTTTGGCAGCCATTTTTTAAGGCATTTTATTTTTACATCAAATTCATATCTTTTACATATTAGATATAAAAATGATTTATGGGTTTTGTTTGTAGAAACAAAAAAACATCTGGGTATCTGTTGGTTTTTGTAGATAGTAATTGAATCTTGCAAAAAAATGCTATCAAAATAGCACAACGTGACCATTTTTCCTCTAGCTCAAAGTTTTTTTTTTTTTTTAATCAAATTGCATCTTCAACAAGTTGGAAAGAAAAATGTTTTTTTGGGTTTTGATTGTAATGTCAAAAAATTTATGGGTATCTATTAGATTTTGTATATAGCAAACAAAATTTGGAAAAACTAAATTAGAAGTGTCTAGGCTATTGTTGATGAAAAATAAAATATTGTAATAAATTTTGATCAATAACTCAAAATTGAGTGTTATTTTCTTCAAAAGTTAATATTTTTCATTTTCAATCCATTGGACTTACTTACATTGTAAAAATAAATAAATTTAAAGTGCCAAATTTTGGGGGGCTCTCAAATATTGAATCAAGTGGGTGTCTTGTGTTGTGCCTTTGGGCACTTATGAGTTGCATCTTTGAACACTTCCACATCTCCTTTAAGTGTTTTCTTTCCACACTTTATTAATGCTTTAGCTAATAATATTCATGTCTCCAAATACATACCATAAATGAATGCATGTTTAAACAACTTGATGACTTGGAACTTGCTTGGCAACTTCATCAATTACAATAGATTTATATTAAAAATTGAATCAACTTGTCATATTCTTCTTGCAGAAACATTAAATCTTATTTAGTCATCTTGTGAGACATCACCGTTATTTGAAGATGAACAATGTTGTCTGATGACATGCATTGCAATCTCAACACCTAATGTTACTTCTGAATTGAGAGTTGCTTCCTTGATAACTTTTAGAGATTCAATGCACTAGGATATTGTCCTTCCAAATCCACCATTTTGTGACATATTTCTACCATTGATTGTATCTTTTTTTTGTAGAATCCCACCTTACAGATCTGGATGACACTATTGAGGACATTTTTTTTCTCTTTGATGTCAACTTTGATGAAGCTGTATCACCATTTCCATCTTTAGATATTGCTCTTGTCTTGCCTAAATCAACTTCTATTGTGATAGATTGTGCAAATATTTATGAGTTGACCTATCCAACCTAGTCATCATCTATGTTGACATCTTCTGTAGCAATATCAGATTCTCATCGATCTAGTTATCACCATACATTCATGATCCCTGTTCTTGAATCACATATGGTATCTAATAATCTTATTAGCACTTGTTACACATCAACATTGGCTTGGAGATCTTTGAGCATCATTTGAAGGCATCATTGATATCATTTCAATCTTTGGATCATGTGTAAAATTTAGAGACATTCATCATGCTTCCTGCATATTCCTATCTGAAATGAGAATTTATATTACACACATTTGTGGTGTTGTTTCTTCCCAAGGGGAGAAATGTTGTTTAGCAATCATGGATCATCTTCAACATCTAATGTTGAGCATCTACCAACACTACATACATTATTTTGAGGGGAGGTTGCATGGTTTCTCTTCTCCTATTAGTTATGGGAGGAAGCATTTCCTCACATGTAGTTCATTACTTCACATTTTCTGGGGGGTCACATTGACCATCTCTCTTTTCTCTCCTATGGGGGGAACATTCATTGTACTTCATGCTAGAAGTAGTCCTTGGGGGGTGATGATAAGTTCTTCATCTATCACTTAGCTTTTTCACTTGTACATTTTTTTCATTTCACAGTATTTTTCTTTTGGAGACTTGAGTTTTATTTCCTACTGGTTTTTCTCATTTTCACCACTTTACAAGAAATTTATAAATGAGTACCTAACATGGCCTAGTAGTCGAGACTCATCATCTTGCATACATTACTCCTTAAGTTGCACTTAAAGGGGGTTGTTGGCTAGTTAGCTTTTAGCGTACTTAGGAGAGTCCTATTCACATTGCTTAAGTCTCCACTTACGGACTTTTAGTCTTTTTTATCACTTCATAATATTTAGACATTTGTCCTCATCTTTTGAGACACCTACTACTTGCATATTTGACACTTGTCAAGTGAGCTCACACGTGTTCCATCTTTGAAGGGTTAGTTGTTTAGTCCTACCTTCCTACCTTGCCTATATATGCAAGGTTCCTCATTGTATTTACACACTCTTATCATGTATTGATAGACATATTATTATGTTTATCGTTTCACTTATTGAAGGTTACACAAATTACACTAAGTTTTGGAGGTTAAAAAATAGATTAAAAAAGTACAATTTTTAAAATGTCTTGACAGTACTTTGTTTGTCACGAAAATAGCTTTTTGATCTTGGCATTCTCCAACAATAGTCACACAAAAACTCCATCCAATGTAACCGATGAGCATTTAGGTTTAGTTGCAAAAAATATTAAATAATATGATCGATATGTAACTCAAAGCAATGGCCAAGTAAAAAATTCCTCCATTACATAAGCACATGGATGATTGTTGCTAGCTCCAAATCATAGGTAGGGTAGTTAAGATCGCAGTCCTTAAGCTTTATTGACTCATAAGAAATCACATGGTCCTCTTACATAAGGACTACCTCTAAATCCCCAAACAATACATCAATGCATGCTACAAAATTTGTAATCAGATTAGGTTCTACAAGAATAGGTGCACTAGTGAGCTACTCCTCGAGAACTTGAAAGATTCTCTCATGTTGCTTAGACCAAACAAACTTCTTCACTTTTTATTAAAGAGAAGTGATAGGTGACCCTACACAAAAAAATAGAACAAAATAATGGTAATATAGTAATATACTGCTATGCCTATGAAACTTTGGACTTCTCAAACACTAAGGGGTGTTAGCCACTCCACTATAACATGAATCTATGCAAGATCCACTAAGATACCATTGTTAGAGATAATATGACCTAAGTAACATTCCTCTAAACATCTAAGAAATCACAATTATTTCAAGTTAAGTCATACAACTCATTCTTTCTCAAACACTATAAAACTTGGTGAAAATGATACTCATGCTTCTTCGTTGATCTATAATAAATAAAGATGTTATATAAAAAGACAAACACAAGCTAATATAAATAAGTGTGAAACACCTCATTCATGATACTCATGAACAATGATGAATAATTAATTAATACAAAAAAATTATTGTAAACTTGTAATGTACATAACACAAGTGAAATATTATCTAATAAACATTAACCTTTACCATCCACAACATATCCTAAATCATGATAACAATTGAAAATCACAAATTATAATACATCATATAAAAATAAAAACATAAAATATCTAAAATCATATAATATAAAAAACATATAATTTCATATATATGTCATAATAACAACATAATAAAATATCATGATAGAAGGGTGCAACAAAATAAGAATCACAATTAAGACGGGTATGGTGCAATCGAACTGTCTATGCAGTCATGAGACTGCACATTTGACTGTATTTATTAATTTATTGAAAATCAGAATACAATGCATTTTTTTATTTTTAATTAATTAATAAATACAGTTAAATGTGAACCTGATGGCTGGATAGATGTTGCCGTATGCAATTTTCGAAAGATGGAAAAATTAAGAAATTTGGATCGAAAAACAAAGATGGCGCACCCGAGGGCACGAGAGTAGTCTTAGTGGCGGGAAAAGGCTGTAATTGTCTGATTAAGGATTTCAGCTGAAGTGTCGCTGGAGATAGCAAAAAAATTCAGCAACTACAGTGGAGACTGAAAGTTGAATGCTGGTATTGAAGGCACACTTTAATAGAAAGAGATGGACTTTGGTGGTTGTGATGTTGAGCAATGGAGAAAAGCGCTGTGCGATTATGCCCTTCACATCAACAGTAAGCTTGCAGAGTTGGATAAGTTCTACACGCATGCTCTTCCTCCGTCATTACAAGCTCGAAACCCTACTTCCTACATTACCAAGGAAGAGCTCAAAAAGATCATGGAATGGAAACTAAGCAGAGGCAAATGGAGGTAAGTGCTGTGTATGAAGATACGCTTTTATTATTAAGTGAAGTGCGCTGAATAAGAGTGGGATGCAGGCCGAGGCTATTGAGTTTTGTTTCTGCAGCGGATGAAGAGGAAGTGAAAAGAGCATCGCAAAAGGCCTTTGCAGCGCTTCCTGATTTGAAAGAGGCAGTGAGTGCGCTGTGTGTTGTCAAAGGAGTGGGCCCTGCCACTGCTTCTGCCGTTCTCGCTGCTTATGCGCCCCACATTGCACCGTTCATGTCCGACGAGGTGAGCTTCCCATTTGCATTGCACCCTGTTTTCTTAGATAAAGGCTTAAACAGCTGGCACATTGTTTGTTATTTGAGATATTTAAAACTTGCTGAAAACTAGTAAAAATCATGAGTATGCGTGAGCTGCAGAGGGTGCCAAGCAACTTGCTCATTCGCTCGCAGTTGAGCTCCACTAATTTGTAGGCTGGAACTCGTGATAAGTACTCGTGGGTGCTGGGCGAGTCTGTGCTGAAAACTTGTGCAATGCTGAGTTTTGCAGAGTTGCGAGTTTCAAAACTATGATCTAAAGCCCCGAATAACAAACAATATGCAGACTGTTTACTTTTGAGCATTTTCTTAGCTTTTCTCATTCTTCTTTCTCTCTTTTGGTATTCACAGGCCATGCTGGCAGCTCATGGCAGTTCAAACGACTATTCGTTAAAACGGTATCTTGCCTTTGCAGAAAAGCTTCAAAACAAAGCCAAGGTTTGTTGTTTCTTTTCTGAAGCCTTTCTTAGTGTCACACTGCTAAACATTTTATTCCATTAGAAGGCTTGCCATTTCGTTGTCTATTTGAAATTTGGAATCCAACTTGTTCTTCAATAAAAAATAATACATCTACATTTTTGAGTACCACAAATCATCATAAAATCACATATCACAGAAGTTTGAAACATGAGAAACACCGCAAACATCAGCCTGGATAGCTTATTTTGTATGAGGTGAGAAAATGCAGTTTTTATTTGATGGTACAGACTATATCAGTAAAACATAGGGTGAATGGAAACTTAGAATCTCTCCCGGCTAAAGCTAATGACACAACTATAGCTCCTGAGTTGATCCTTGTTTAAATGTGCTTACTGCTATATTTGAATGTTTTTACAAGGATTGGTTTTCAAATGAAATGATTCTATGAATTCAATGGTTTGCTAGATCAAGGGATGATATCCCTTTATTTTCATGGTTATTTGTAGTGATTATGCATAAAATTGAAAATCAAGATTGACGTGGAGGATCAATGGAAGGCATGAATTTGCACGAAAAAAGGAAAATTGGCCAAGGTAATTACAAGGTCACGGGCACAGCGGCTACACTTGGTTTATATTATATATTATCAAAGAAGGCCATTGGGAGCTTTTGTACAAGAAAGCAATGTATTTACAATCTTTGTCCTAATCTTATCAATTACATTTGAATATAATTAAAATTAAATATAAAGTAGTATCAGTGAACAAGTAACAATATTTTGTCTTGGAGACTATGCTGGAAAAATGATCCACACTTTGGACTATAAAGGTACTAGAAGTTGAGTGGTAGAACCCCCCGTTGGACCCATATGGAATTTTTGTATTGAGTCATGTTTCATGTCAAACTTGGTCATTTTCATAAGTGCAAATCATATTTCAGGTCTTGTCTAGTTTGTTTTGTCTTGTTGTCTTTGTCCTTTTCTAATCTTTGCAGGATTGTGGACTAGAGGCTCTTGAAATCATGTCTTGGCGAAGAAAGGGAGGTTGCTGTTGGAGTGATGTGTAAGTCCAAAGATCTGCATGCACTTGCGGAAAAGATATTTAGTGTCAGAAAATAAAATTGTAGTGCTAAAGGGTGCAAAAGAAATTTAGCTTCAGAAACAGAAGCTCACGGACTGTATTGAGTTGCATATAGTATGGAAGAGAAAATGTTTTTCAAAAGAAAAATACCGGTCCTATTGTGAGGTGCATGTAGTATGGAAGAGAAAATGTTTTTCAAAAGAAAAATACAAGCCCTATTGTGAGGTGCATGTATGAGACTGTAGTGTGCAGCTGACTTAAGGAAGAGATAAAACAAAATCGAAGTTGATAATCATGTTGAAAGGTGCAGGCATGAGGATCTAGCGCATGCTTGTGAAAGAGAGAAGTTGTTTCAAGAAGATCAGGAAGAATACAGGTTAACGAAGGTCATATCTGAACCATAAATGCATGCTTATACACATAGCATCATTTTTGTTTGAAAAATCATGCTTTTGTGGCCTAAATGTTGTTTTTGGTGTAAGTGATCTTCACATTCCAAATGTCTTTTGTTCAAAAGAAAAATGTTTGTTTTTTCATTCAAAATTTGCTTTTTTGCATCTTATGCTGCATTTTTGCCAAGAGTTTGTTGATAGGGGAAAAAAGGACAAGAGGAAGTGAAAATTGACATTTTTCTCCCTTTTGTGTGGTGATTTTATAACTTTGACGTTGCTTTTGTTAAAAATGCGTTTCAAAAGGCAAAAAGGGCAAGAAGGGAGAAAAAATGTTACTCATAAAGACCTTTTACATAGTAAGTCACAATTTCTGCAACTGAGGTGTCATTTTTCCAAAAGGCCATAAAAAAGGTGTTGTGCATTTTTAATACACCCTGCAGTGCATTTTCCCTTTTAACAGCTTTAGAGCAGTTCTTAGTAGAAGCAGGTCTGCCTTCCCTATTTTGCCTTCAAGTGGGTTTGTTGCAAAGTGGATGTCTTTTGGAGTTGGGTTCCTCAAGCAAAGCAAGAATCTTAGTGGCACTTGAGGCCTTTGTCAGTGAGAAAATCTGCTAACCAATGATCCTACTGATCCTATGATGTAATGAAATAGACTTGATTGTTTGTGGTCCCATCATTGGCACATGTTATCAAAAGGGCGACATCTTCAGTAGTAGAAAAATCCAAAAGGAAAATCTCCTGCCTAGTGTCCATTTGACTTGCTTGTGTTTGCATGATCACTTCTGAGCCTTCAATGCTTCTGCTTATTTGCACTTACTCAGCCTTCTAACTATAGATGTCAACTACCGATTGCATTCCTATCAAGCATGTGCTCCTCGGGTTATCACATCTTTGTGATTTCAATCATTAACACCAATTGTACTTCACAAGCTCATTGAATGGTTTCCCTTTGCTAGATCTCACATGCACACTACTTTTGGCTGGGAGATTCTTTGTTTGGATTTCAATTAGCATAATGATTTTAATTTGAGGAATCTTTGACTACTTTTTGTCTCATCTTAGCTGTTCATTTGATGTTTGCAATTGATCATCAAGAGGATTCCCCTCCTTTGTCATTTTCCTCCTTTTTGCTTTCTGTACTATGCTTCTTCTTTGGCTTAGATCATGGAGCTGGTGTGATCTCAAGGTCTTTGTTGTATAAATATGAGCTTCACCCTCTTGTAAATCTCTTTGGTTGTTGTATAATAAATTGTCTTCTTGCCCAATGCCTTGTCTTGGAGAGATTCCTCAAACTTGAAGTGTATGTGTGTTTTGTGCTTGCTCTTGGTCCTCTAGTGGAAGTAGTTTAACTAGTATGTATGAATGCATGCTCTTGACATTGCTAGTTTTGTTGATGAAATGCATTTAAATAGATGTTCTAAAAATATAAAAATATTTAATTAATGTATTTTGGCGATACACAACTCCCAAATGGGAATCATGGCGATGTAATGGGACAACTAGCCAAAGAACTTGTGCAAGCAAATGACAAAAGGGAAGATGAGTTGACACAAGACTTGGTGAATCTATGGGACATCTCGTTAAGAGACCACATATGGAGGGAAGCTCTTAGGAGAGAGGTCCCTCAGATCGCCATTTGGGACAACCTAATTGTCAACCCAGAGGTGGATTGTCTTCTCGATAGACTGCTAAGACTTATTGCACATCACTTCATCATTCTACAAGATCTTTGAGTTGAGAGAGACTAGGAACAATGAAGGCAACAGATACTACAACGGTATGAAGAATGAAACAAAAGGGAAGAAAAACATGATATTGATTGTCGATGTACGCCAAATAAGTAATGCCCTTAACCTTGAATAAAAACGGGAAATTAATACAAAGCGGTCATAAATCAATCAACCAAAAAATAAGATCCTTAAGAATAAAAGAACAAAGAGAATAACAAAGACGAAAGGGGTGAAGTCGAAGAAGGAAAGGTTTTTGAGGGAAAGTCTAAGCCCACCCAAGAGCAAAAGCTGATGCGTAAGCATAAGCTGTAGTCAAGAGAGAAAGAAAACTTTCACAACAAGAGCATATATGAAGGGAGATTGGATAGAAATAGTCCAACACTTACCACTTCCCAACAAAACACATTGATCTCGCCGACCAAACCAGAGAGCCGTTCGTACCATCAGTGTCGGACGAAGGGGGAAGTGAAGAGAACACCGCTAGAGAATTGTGCGGACTATCACCAACGGACAAAGAAGGGTCATTGTCGGGTGACAAAGAAGGTTCATTGTCGGGCGAAGGGGAAGGCAAGGAGGGAACTGCCAACCCAATTGTCCAAGAACAATTTGTACCAATAAAATCGGTCGAAGGGGAAGGCCAGAGAAAACCTACAAACCGTCTGACAGAGTCAATACGCTAGATTGAAGACTTGACATTGACAAAAGAATCAAACATTTGAAGATTGAAGTTGAAAACACCTGGACAAAGGGAGCATTGAAAGGACCCAGAAGGCAACCCGAGGGTGACGAATGCTAAAAGGGGACAAGTAAAGGATTGCGGCGTGTCCGAGAGTGTAGGGAAAGCATTGAAACGTATGCATCAAAACTCTCCAAACAGGTTACCATCACAAAAGGTGCAACAAAGAGGTAAGATGGTGACTCCCCCAACAAGTTCAAATGTGGAGTGGCAAAAACTCCCAAAGTTCATTGGAAATGGGTCGGAGGATCCTATAAGGCATTGCAAAACATGTGAGACAATCTGGGTAGTGATTAGTCAAGACGACAAAATATATTGGCTGAGAGCATTTCCAACAACTCTTAGAGGGATAGCCATTGACTGGTACATCGAATTGGAAGCAACTCATAAGAATACATGGGATGCATTGAAAAGAGCGTTCTAGGAGGCATTCAAAATTTTGAGAGATGATAATGAAATTGTAGCAGAGATATACAACACTAAACAAGGAAAGCACGAGAATGTACGAGCCTACAATTGTATGACGTAGAATCAAGGAATTATTGGTCAAACTAGAAACTAGTTGGTCGATGGATTGAAGAAGAGATGGTTCATTGAAGGATTGATTCCTTCGTTGATGAAGAAGATGAAAGTCGTGCCTCCATCATTGTACGTTGATGCCTACAATTGGGCGATGGATATAGAAAGCCAAGATAAGACATCTTCTTGGGGAAAGAGGAGGATGAATGATGAGATCACAAACGACAGTAGCAATAGTGAATCAAAGATTGTTCAAGCCTTAAGGAAGGATATGATGAGAATGATGGAGCTAAAAGCCAAGAAGGAAAGTACTGAGTGCAAGGTTGAAGGTCACATGAAAAGAAATTGTTCGAAATAATTGTTCTGTGACATTTGCCAAGTAATGGGAAATTCCATCAAGGAATACTCATACAATTTGAAGACAAGAAGCACACAAGTGCTCTTCATTCTAAGGGGAACAATCAACCCCTCCGATCACACCCTCGAAAGCATAGAACAATAACACCAATGCATCTCTTGGCGAATACCGAAACAGATGGGGGAATAATAGTCGGTTCAATAACAATAGACCGAGAAGTGGAATCTAGTATGATGCGTAGGAAAGACCGATGATCTAGTGTCGAAAATTTAACGAATGGGGTCATTTCGCCAGCGAATGTCAGAGCAACTAGAACAAAGCGGGGATGTTGTGCAAGTGGTGTGGATCGGGTGATCATGAAGACATTGATTGCTCAAAGCAAAAAGGCATTAGCATGTTAGACGTGGAGGCGCGAGACGAGGAAGTTTTGGCAATTACCAGAGCACAAACAAAGAAGGCAATATATCCAGACCCTCGTACGGAAAAGGAATGACTTTGAGAAGCCAAAGCAAAAGTGGAACAGGCGATGGTGAAAGAGTGAAGAACCTCTAACAAAATTGCAAGTGCCTCATTGTGGTCGGAGTAAAAAAGGAACATCTTACAACAGGTGCTACAAACACCTATACTAATCAAGGTAACAAACCTTCTCCAAACTATGTCACAATTGAGAGTGGCCGTTACAAACAGGGTTGGTGACGATCAAACTCAACAACAGGAAGGTCAAAGAGAAGGCATGATAGTAGAGACGCCACCCAAGGGAAAACAAGTCATCAATCCAATGTTGCTCACAATGAACATAGGAAAGAAACCAATTGTTGTTCAAATGGAGATCAAGGGGAAGAGCCTAACAAACACTATTGTTGATGGATTGAGAGTCAATGTACTGCTCGAAGATACATGGAAGTGCCTAGGGAAGCCAACACTTTGGCCACCAACATTCCAATTGGTGGGCGCCAACCAACATGGCATCAAGCTATTGGGAACGTTGATGGTGCAGAAGGTGACAATTGGGACTCAATTGTTCCTATTGAACTTTGTGGTCATTCCATTGCAAAAGAAGGCGTACAATGCATTACTCGAGAGAGGATGGCTGATTGCAGCCAAGGCAGACCATAACTGGAAACGAAATACAATCTCCATAGCAAACAATAGGAGGAAGTACTTGATTGACTTGAGAAATCAAGCAGTGAGTGAAGAGATGGCATCGTCTGATTCAGATTCAGAAGGAGTAGAATCATGAATAGAAGAAGAAAGAAGATTTATGGAACCAAATGACAAAGGAGTCCTTGACCTCCAACATTGTTCGGAGAATGAAACAAGTTCGTTCAATGGGCTGTTTCATTGGCAAATGGAAGACTATGATGTGTTCCAGCATGATTGCAATATGTTGGAAGTTGGGGAGATTGAAGGAGAAGAAGAAGATAAAGCCACAAGTCGGACATTTCCTTCAGAGTATGAAGAATATAAGGAGGGAGTGGCTAGGGTGGATGACACGCCAATGCATACTTTTGAATGAGACAAGGTGATCAAGTACGAAGAACCAAGAATGAAGAAGGCAAACTTAGGAGAAGAGAATAGCCCACGAACGATCCTAGTCGGAGATGATTGGAATCTGGTGTTAAAGGCGAGCAACATTCAAGATCTTCACGGAATACAAGGATGCCTTTGCATGGATGTACAAAGACTTGAAAGGGATATCTCCGAAGCTATGTGTACATAGAATCCCTTTGGTACTAGGAGCACAACCTGTATGAAAGCAACCCTACTGAATGAACAAAAAATATGTTGCAAAGGTGCAAGAGGAAATAGAAAAAATGTTGGACGCTGGAGTAATCTTCAAGGTTGAAGTCAGTGATTGGGTCTCTCCCATAGTCATATCATTGAAAAGGAAATCCGAAAAAATTCGGATATGTGTGGATTTCAGAAGTTTGAATGTAGTAACTTTAAAAGACCCATTTTTGATCCCATTCATCGATTCCATACTAGAAGAGGTGGTTGGTCATGAAATTTATTCATTCATGGATGGATTTTTTGGTTATAACTAGATAAGCATAGTTGAGGAGGACAAATTCAAAACTACGTTCATGGTCGAAGACAAAGTGTATGCATGCAACTGGATGTTGTTTGGTCTATGCAATGCTCTGACAGCTTTTCAAAGAATCATTTCGCACATATTCGACAAAATGTTACTGGGAAACTGGCATTCCTGGATGACTGGTCGATCTATAATGACCAAGACACATTTGAAGCTTTTTGAGAGTGCATGGAACGGTGCAAAGCAACATGGTTGGCGTTTAACTGAACAACTGTCATTTCATGGTGCCTTAGGGCAAATTGCTCAGACACAGTTTGCAAATCCGGACTGAAGACTGACCCAAACAAAATACGGGTGATTGTACAGATGGAAGCACCTCAAAACATCATCGGAGTAACATCATTTCTGGGTCATGTTGGTTATTATAGAAGGTTTATCAAAAAAATTGCCCAAATATCCTACCTGCTCGACATACTCACAAGGAAAGGTCAACCATTCACATGGACAAAAGACCAAGAGAAGGCCTTCAATGAACTAAAGGTACGATTACTAAGTTCACCAATCCATGCATACCTGGACTAGAGTAAGGAGTTCCACGTACACGTCGACGCATCAAATTATGTAATTGGAGTGACATTGGCACAATTGGGACCCCAAGGATTGGATTATCCAGTATTCTTTGCTAGTCGGTTATTGTCAAAGGCAAAAAAGAACTATAGTACGATGGAGAGGGAAGCACTAGGAATGGTCTATGGCGTACAAAAGTTTAGACATTAATTGTTGGCAACATCATTCACATTCTACGTTGATCATCAAGCCCTTATGTACTTGGTGAACAAACCAATAATCTAAGGTCAAGTGAGTAGATGGCTCCTACTACCACAAGAATTTACGTTTACTATTATTGTTTAGCTAGGGAAAAGCCATGTCATTGCTGACCAACTGTCCAAAATCAAGTTAGGTGAACCATGGAGTAAGTGAAGACTTCTTAGATGCCCACTTATTCTAGTTTGCAACACTATTATCGTGGTACAAGAGCGTCGGAGAATACCTTTCCACTTCTACCTTCCCGAAGGAAATGTCACTGGGAGAGAGAAGGAAACTAGTCATGAAGAGTAAAACTTTTCAGCTCATCAACGAATTGTTATATAAAATGGGGTTTGACTAGGTTCTACGACAATTTGTCATGGAGGAAGAAATCCCAGGAGTACTTAAAGAAGCACACGGAGGGGTTGTGGGAGGACATATGGGACCGGATGCTACAACTCGAAAAATCTTGTTGGTAGGTCTATGGTGTTCGACATTGCACACTAACGCCTGAGAATGGGTGGTGGGATGTGATGCTTGCTAGAGAGTTGGAAAATTGTTGAAGAGAGTTACATGTCGTTCCCATCTCAACCCCAGGAACTCTTCGAGAGGTGGTGGCTTGATTTCATTGGTCCGCTGAAAGTCAACCAACTACACCAGTGCAAATACATTGTTGTTGCCATGGAGTACCTAACAAAATGGGCGGAGGCTCGAGCACTGCAAGACAACATTGTAGTCAATTCGATGAGATTCATATACGAGCAAATTGTCACAAGGTACGATACTCCAATACAAATCACCAATGGTAGGGGAGGACACTTCGTGAACCACATCATTCGTTTGATGATGACGGAGTTTCGGATTTTTCATAACCTATCAAGCTCGTACTACTTGAGAGCGAATGGATAGGCAGAGTCCACAAATAAATTACGCGTCTTTGTTACTCATAAGTCGTGTGGCATTGAAGAAGTTGACTAGCAAGAGAATCTACTAGTAGTGCTATGGGCATATTGAATGATGTAAAAGGTGACTATGAGACACCATTCCAATTGATGTACGGTCAGGAAGCTGTAGTCCCCGTTGAGTATATGGTATCGAGCTTGAGGATTGCTGTTGAGAATCGACTAGGCAACACAGAGAGTTTGAAAGAGCAACTATTCCTATTAAACAAACTTGACGAATGAAGAGTACTCGCCCAATGGGCAACGAAGGTGATGCAAAAAAGAAGGAAGTACTAACATAACAAACATCTCCAACGAGTGAACTTCCAACCTTGATAGTTAGTTTAGAAGTATAACGATCGTAATGAAATTAAACTAGGTAAGTCCATAGTGAGATGGTTCGATCCCTTTAAAATTTGAGAAATCGTTGAAAATGGGGGCTATTAAACTAGAGAATCTGGACGATACTATATTGAAAGATAGTAGCAACAGATCAAAATTAAAGCCATATAAGGAGAGAACGATTGCAATCAACATGGTAGACTGGATGACAAATGTGAGTGATGCAGGAAAGGACAGGAATACTATCACCCGAGAACCAAAAGGATTGGAAGGCGTAGTGGTAGAACTGATTCTGCAAGAACTTGAAGGAGTAGCAACACCAAGAATCCATCGACATTTAACAAATGTACTCTTTGGACCACCTGCAAAATGGATCAAGTCACATGACAGATGGCACCTAAAAGCACCTTATGCAGGACAGAGGCAAGGATGTATTAGCTACAAATTGGATGAAGACTAGAAGAGGAGGAAGATTGTCGAAGAATGGCACATAGAAGAACATTCAAAAGACTTGGAGGAAGGACCTAACCTCTGACCAATGCTGATGGCCGAGAACTACTTTGTGGCAGAATACTCTGGATACAATGAAGACATCATCTAGTGGGCATTAGACCATAACATGAAACCACCTTTGCTACCAACTTCCAATATGTTATGGCATGTAGTCCACAATCTGGCGGCACCCCCAACAGTCAAAGGGATGAAGTGAAATGGTATCAACAAGAGTTGGTATGTACATTGACGATAGTCAAAAAGCTAAAGGTATGCAAAATCTACCTTTATTGGAAAAATTATTCGATTTACAATATGTCAAAAAACTTGCTGCAAGTATGAATGCTACAAGCGACCATGGCAAACTTGTATGTGACCCCAAGCTACAAAAATAAAACTAAAATACAAAATTGAGCAAAGAGGATAGAAAAGAAAATGAGAAACTGAAGAAGATAAAAATAAAAAGCAAAAGATTATTAAAGTGCAAGAACTGGAAAAAAACAAAAAGTTAAAGTGGAAATTATCAAGGAAAAATATTAAATTATCGAAGTTAGGAAATATTAAAAAATTAAAAGGTGGATATATTAAATATTTTAGTTGGTAATTATTAAAAGGAAAAAAATTGAAGTATCAAAATTGGAAAAAATTAAAATATTGCCAAGGAAAAATTATAAAGTACATATTCACTTAATAATTCTCGTACAACCTATTGAAGAAAAATTCAAACGACAAAAAGTTTATAGCATTGTACAACATTATCTTGCACAAAAGGTTTACATTGTACGACTTGGGAGAAAATATTTTGTATGATGCTGGCATAATGAAATCATAGTACGGTAGGGAAGAAGAATCAATATCGTATGGTGTGGAAGAAATTGGGACAATGTATGATAGGGAACTTTCACATGGTTTGCTGTACGGTGTTCGTACATCATACGGCTTTGGCGGCAAAGGAGCATACGACCCTTGAAGAATTTCGTATGGTGAAAATGAAGTATTATCTCTGTCGTACAGTAGAAAACTCCTCGGTGCAACGTACGACATAGAGGATTTGTTGTACGGTGCGAGAGTGAACAACACATATGGCACGAAGGGTTGGTTGTATGATGTAGGAGAGAACAACATAAGATTTCTAGACATCATATGACATCATCAATTTGTAGTGCGTGGTTCGTACATTGTACGAGAGAGACAAATAAGGTACATTGTATAACTTGAGTGTGGATGACAACAACAAACAAAACATTTTAACCTTGTATGGTCTGAGAGACGGACTCCACCATTTTGCACAGTATGGTCTCCATTCATTCCTTCCTGCACAGTACTGATTCACAGTTATTACAATTGTTTCTCTGAAGGTATTGTCTATTTAATCTTCATTATTAACTACCAAAAACATATTTTCGAATAGTTTTTTCAGCCATGGATGCTAGCAATAGTAAGGGGGAAGTATTGCACTATAGGACTCAAATTGCTACAACAAAATCGAGCACGAGGAAAGAGGACGATATGGGAGTAGATGCATTGACATGGATAGTCTCACTGGCAGCAAATGCAGAACATGGTGGTAGAGTAACCAGGACAACCATGCATTGAGGGTAGTATTGAGACACACATGGGTAGATAAAGTTGTGCAACTTTCGTTCTTTAAACCTTAGAAATTTGAGCCTTTCTTGGAGGCAATGGTAACAAATTATTGCAGGTATTCTCACAAATCCATCGTTCATTATCAAGGTTGTCAGGTAACCATTTCCTTTTGGCCAACAGATTTTAGCTAAGTGTTGGGCATATCTACCACAAGTACTGCCATTTGTAAGCCGGCAAGGTAACTCACCCAACAACATAAAGAAGCATCACTCAAGAGAGTATGCCAACCTGATCTGACGCAGTAGGACAATATATGGAGTGCAGGAAATAGGGGTCTGAAGAAGAATTTTTTGGCTACACCGAAATGGAAATGCATCATGGATTTAATCAAGTGTAGACTAACAGGTGCAAGTAGGGCATTTGATGTAGCCATCTGGATGATTGATTACATGATTGGATTGAGCATTGGTAAAGTCTACAACTAGGCAAGATTGTTATTTGAAAGAATCTGAGAGTTTTTGCACAAAAACACAAGGAATTTATATGATGCAGCATGCCATTGCCCTCTTCCTTGATGCCATCCATACTTTGGTTCTCGCCAAGAAGTGGGGGAAGTTTTAGCTAGTAGCTCAGTTGGATCCCTCATGGCTAATGATGTTCTATTGGACTACCCTCAATATACAGGCATTGGGGGAGAGGAGACAACATATCCAACCAGCAGGAAAAGGAAGCAAAAGGATGCATTGGGCGATGGAGGAGAAAGTGTTGAAGATGACACACCCATAGAGTTGTCCTCTACATCGGCCACCACATCGATGGAGGAGGAGGTATCACTTGTTGTCGATGCACGATCATTGCCAAAGATGGACATAGATGAGGTGATACCAATCAATGAGATTGTTACGACATTGCCACCGCCATCGCCAACCACTCTGCCAACAGTACCCATACTGCCAGTCACATGGCCAAGATTTCCAATCACAACACCAGGACTGCCAGTCACATGGCCAAGATTGCCAATCACAACACCAAGACTGCCAACCACACTACCAAGACTACCAGTCACATTGCTGGGATTGCCAACACTAGGACTACTAGTCACTTTGCGAGGATTGCCAACTACATTGTCGGGACTGTCGGCCATATTGCCAGTACCGCAAGTCATAGTGTTAGTACCGCCAACTACTTTGCTAGGGGATATCCTTGTGTCGATTGATGTCACACAGATTGGTCGATGGTTAGATCTACTTGGAATGTTGATGTAGGTTCCAACATTTCCTTCTTCGAGTTCTCTCAGAGTCTTGGCCGAGGGACTTGAGTAGCAAGACACCGATTAGTTAGTCATGGTGGTTGAGGGTATAGAGCTTGACCCTTCACAAGCAAACCCATTTGATGCCCTGCACACTCAAGAGAGTGGGGGACCCCTTCAGGTACCACAGCCCCCTTCGATTGCATAGGAGTTTCCATCACTTAACCCATCGGGCGAGGATGAGGAAGAGGAGTTGAGTGAGTTTGAGGGGCTAATCATTGAGATCGCCAAGCTTAATGAGACAGATCCACTTGGTACAGTCCAACGATACATACAAAATCTCCAGTTGATGGCGGCGGTGATGTAAGAGGTTGGAGACATATACAAACTACTGGACATTGGACAATCCTCGTTGGTGGCAAGAGAAGTCCAATGCTTACTTGCATTTGTATAGACAGAGTGCAAGGGAATTTGCTCGTTTTACTTCTTGAGGATGGCCTAGAGTAGAGACTCCAACGATGATGGCAGCTTGGCACCTTGCTAGGCCTTCAGTAGGGGGAAGGGATGCTAGAGTGATTTCAGCCCTGTTTAGTATAGAAACTTCCTTCAGGGATGTGTTTCACAGGCTTAAGCATTAGATCACCTCTTTGACGAGCTTATATAGGAGAAGAATGGGGCCCTTCAAATGGTACAGAGGGTACGAGATGAGTCAGCTGAGCACACATAGAAATTCCCAGAACAGTTGGCTCAACAATTACAACTCACTGCCAATGAACGGGCTAGAGTGACGACTGTGGAGGTCAAGATGGCAGCGAAGGAGGAGACTGAGTAGAGAGTGACGATCGCAGAGGCCAAGTTGGTGGAAAAGGAAAAAGAAATTAAACAAACTAGATGTTAGTTGATGAAGGCTATACAGATGGTGAAGGTAGCAAGAGAATGCGAAATAGTAGCAAAGCACCGGTTGAGGTTGCGCACTGAGGTACATAGGCTTTGGCAGCTATGCTCATTGACGTCCACCGCTACATTGTTTATACATCTAGGGATGTCTTCTTATCCCCCTTCCCAGTAGTTGTAATTTGGGTTGTTCAACTCCCAATTTGTTGTCATTTGGAAGATGACATTCTTTTTTTTTGGGGGGGAGGAAAGAAGGGGGGGGGGCTGATGTAGTCGACAAGAAATAAATAAATAAGTTAATGTGTGATTAGTCCCCGACTGTTGGTTTGTTGTTACTTGGTAGTTGTCAATGGTTGGCATTCTCAACCAATGTCGACTTGCTATATATTTTATGTTTGCACTTGTAGTCGGGGATTGCGTACATTGGTGTATCTTGTGATTATTGCATATTCGATGAATGAATGAATACACAACATATCTTTTGAGCATTTTTATAAGTAATTGATATATTCTGTTATTGCTGTTATGTATTTCCATTTACTCTCTATTAATCGTTCAAATAGTATACTGAGTAAATAGAAGCAACGATGCTAGGTAAGGGTCCCTAGGCATACCCAAACAAGATAACAAATACCAGGGAAAGAAATGATGTTGGGACAACTCAAAACTCAGGAATGTCCAATGTTTAACTCATATGATCACCCAAGTACACCTTTGTGGGATCCAATGCAGACTACAAATATAGGAAAGACTCAATGTGGTCTGGACCAAGCCTAAGCAAAACCCAAAGGCTAGACCCAAGTGAATTGTGATAATTTTACTTTAGATAGGTCTTAAGGTAGATCCAATGTTCACCAGTGCAAAACCAAGGCTCTAGGTGATGAGATGGAGCCTGAGAACACCTAAGCAAGGCCTTGAATTCTGACATATTTTGGCATATCCAAGCTGATTGTTTCCCACTCAAAAATACAGATCAACCAATCCTTTGTTCACAAAAAATTGTTGCATCAGTAATATCTAACATATTCTTTCAAGGAAAAAAATATGGCAGAAATTCAATTTGATATTATATTAATCTCCATGAATGTAGGTCATGCTACTGTAGTACATTTTCAATTCCCAAAGATTAACACATCATTGGAGCACCCTATTAAATGGGGCAAAACTTAAAAACAAGAAAGATACATCAAGTAGAAGGCATAAAAAAGTATTATCTCAATCAGCAGCAAAGTAGGAGCTAGTCATCCTCATCTTAATAAGTAAGGTGTGTGAAATCAATTCCCAGTGCTTGTTGGAGAAAATTACCCAAAGTTGGTGATTCATCCTTTTCTTGAAATCAGGTCGGAAAGTTGCTGACAAGATCTTGGAGAATGAATTCGATGTAGAAAGTAGGCTTGCAAGCTTCCTAATGAATATTAGGTAGGATGTCAGGTTTCATGGCAAGAATAGGAAGGGAAAAGAAGCTAGGATGCACTATTTAAGTGGGTCTAATAAGCAGATGCAAGTGGAATTTAGTTGTTTACATGGGGGAAAGAACGGGGCGATGGGGACCAAGAAGAGTTTAAAGGAGGTTCAAGAGGCCATCAATATGCAGAAAATGAGACAATATGATCAGGACATAATCAATCACACTAGCACATCCCTTATGGGGAAAGAAAGTAAAAACTGTAGAATTGAAAGAACACAAATTTCCACTCAAGATAAAGAGGCCATTGGATTTCCCCACCTTCTAGTGAACCTCTTGATAGGAATGGTGAATGACTTTTGTGGTTCTCACTTCCCTGTTAAGATATCTTCCATAGGTTGTATTTATATACTTTTTATCAGCTGTGCATTGGTCAAAACCAAGTTCCTTTAAATTAAGTTTATGAATCTGCTAATTATCTTTAGTAATATCATGAACAGGGTACTGTCAATAAGCACTAAAAGGATTAAAGTCTCCTAAAAGATTATGTCAACCGAGGAGAATTAGTGTGCAATATCAGAATAAAGTTTGTGGTGCAGATTTTCATAAACACAAATAATAAGATCAAAGAACTTGATGGATAAAACAAAGATCAACAATTACCTCTTGACAAAGCAATCCTCTATGAATTTGAAGGCACATGTATTTGGATCGTCAGAGGTGATCAGAGTGGCCATTGATTGCTAATAGTTTTGTATAATGCCACCTACACCATGAGAGTCATGGATCCTATCTTTTCTATACTGCTGAAATATGAGACATGAATATAGCAAAGAAATCGGAGATAGGTATTTATTTATTGGGACTCTTCAAGTCTCAGCCAAGGGAACTAGCCATGATTGAGAATTAAATCTGAAAAGCGTCCAGAAAAGATCACATCCATTCCAAGTGCAGCAACCAATGGACATGCCCCTTGTGACTGTAGGGGTGTGTATATGACATTGTTGGGAAGCTTGTAGGTAAGACCACCATGGAGGGTGAGAGTCATGTATTGGATATCCATAATCTGCAATTTCAAATATCTCTGTATTTATTCTTTTTCCTAGCTGGCAGAACCTGTGCATGGTTGCATCAGCCATTAAAATGTATTAAAGCTCCCCAACCAAGAGTGGAGTAAGGTCTGCAATTAAGAAAATCTTGTTGAGAAGTTCAAAAAGCTTTTTATTAGCTTGCAAGGATCTTAAGCTGTCTTCCAATGACTTAAAAAGGTTGATTGGACAGGAGTGTATTATCACTCATGTTTTCTTGAGGTATCATACAACAAAGTAGTATTGTTTACAAAGTTATCCTTGTTTTGGGAGACAGGAAACCCTAAGATTTCCATGCTCTGGGAGACAGGAAACCTTAAGATTCAGTGAATTAGCTATCTTGGCTCTTTCCTTCTTTAGTGTTGTGTGTACAACTAACTCAATAATGGCAGGGCCTTTTCTCTTTGAGAACTTGGAAATAGGATTTATTCTCATCCTATGTCATAGGGTTCGGTGAATCTGATGCATGAAATTCAAAATCCACCAAATTTTTTAAAAACCTAAAAAATTTGTTCTAGTTTGCCTTTAAATTCATACAGTAAAATCAGTTAAAGGTTTATCTATTCGCCAAATGGTTCCGCCAATTGGAACAAGATGCTTTCTTGCCCCTGTAGAATAGAATAGAATAGAAGACCTTTAACGTCCATGAGACCAAAAGAAAGCCTATGGGACAGTAACCCCTGCTATTTTAGCATTGTAAAGTGTTGTTCTCCTACCGTTTAGTTTGATAATGAGCTCTCCCATTCTGCCCACCCATTCCATGCTGAATAAATCTTGAAAATTTGCAGCTGTTAACCCACTTATGTAGCTTCCTCTGATGTCACTGTAAGCTTTACAATCTAGGATAAAATGCTTTTCTGTTTCCACCTGCCTTGCTGCACATAAGATACAAACCCTCTCTTCCCAAACTTCTTTGGGCCTTTTCCATCTCCCCATTTCACATCGAAGACGATGTGAGTTAGTCCTCAATTGTGCTATGAGAATCTTTGACCTCCACGGAATATTGGCCTCTATATATGCCTTTTGTTGATGGTCCAAGTTGGGATTAAATTCTTCTACATAATACTTTTTCTTTCTCCCAACCGCCTTTTTCCACATAATCTTGCAAAATTTTTCAACCACATACAACTTTAATTCTTTACTATTGTTAGGACACTCGTTCAAGTGAATGTTCCACTTGTTCATCCACTTACAATTTTGTTTCATCCATGCCTTCTTTCTTTCACCTAAGACACCTATAAAAACAACATTTGGCCACCAATGAGCTTCCATCAGCTCAACCTTTTTCAATATCTCAAAAGACTCACCATAGCAATGACCTCAATAGGAATTGCCTCTGTTTCAGCAAGAAGTATTTCATAGGGAACTAAAGCTTTTAGTTTGAATTTGCTTGTGATCAAACGCTTTTGAATTCTCTCTATCTGTACCCACTTGATGTTAGAAGTACTACTAGCCCAAATTTCACACCCATAAAGGACCACCGGTATAACTAACAACCCAAACAATATTTGAATAGTTTTCCAATCCCATAACTCTGCCTCTCTACATCTGTTTTGAAGAGAAAAAAGTGCTCTCCAACCTCCCAAAGTTCTTTTCCTTCTGCAAGTTTCCCAACATAGCTTGTTGTTGAAGTCAATTCCCAGGTATTTATACTCCGTTACTTCCTCTAGGATACTCCCTTCGAAATAAAAATTAAACTGATTTTTTTTTTCTTCTTAGAGAATACCATGATCTTGGTCTTACTAATGTTAACTTGCATACCAACATCCTTGCAGAAATGCTCAAGAGCAGCCAAATGCGCTTGCAACCCTTGAACAGATCTAGCAATCAAAATAAGATCATCTGTGTATAAAAGAA
>VDFB02374778.1:0-49820 GCA_007258455.2 Sequoia sempervirens | reverse complement strand
TTATTTTTGTGTTGAATCTTAAGTGAGGGTAATTATTTTTTAGGGAATGTAATGTCTAATGTAGTGGGTCGCATGGGACAAGAGGAAGATGTAAAATGACTCAGTTTGATGTAAGATTGTATCTCTTCCTTCTATATTTCCAACATTTCATGGAAGAGAAGTTTACTTGTTGGTGAAAGTTGAATGAGCTCCCATACAGATATACTAGCAGGAGCTTTTTTAACATCTTCAACACAAGGCACTTTTTGAGGAAGGGGTAATGGTGTAGGAGTGTTTTCTGGTACCATAGATGTTTAAGTCAGTAAGTTACAACGTAGTGGCTGAAAAACATTGTTATGAGTAGATTACATGATGGTTCTCAAGACAGTTTTGAAGTTTTTATGTTTTTCACTAATGGAAGGTGACCTAGGAATCTCAGTAATTAAAGGAGATCCCACTTGTTCCATCATAACCTCAAAAAATTTGTCTTGATTGGCATGATATGTTGGTGAAATGGATTCTAATGCCACTTGATTATCATCTCCTAAGGAAAGGTTAGTGGTTGAAGGATGTGTGCCCATGGTCATATTGTTTTGCATCATGATATTCTCCCTAGGAGAAGAGTTGTTATTAAAAGAACTACAAACCAAATGTTGTTGACATTCAAAGTTTGTTTCTTCTAAAAGAACTTCATTGCTAGTAGGGGAATGATCCATGGGTGAGTGATTGTGATCCATAAGGGTTTCTCTAGGAGAAGAGGGACAACTAAAATATTCATAACCTTCCTCAAACAAAGCATCTACTTCATAACTATGAGAGACAATAGAAGGGAAAATGTTATTATCATGATTGTTTATTTTTAAGTTGCCTTGTTGATCAATGTCTTGTCCACTAAGAGAGGTAAAAGGAGAGAAAAAACTTAGATTCTCAACACTCCCATTGATTGGTTCTTCTATCACCAAAATATCTTCTTTTCCAATAGGAGAGATAGTAGGAGAAGAAAAAATATGATTGTGAGGAATGGACAAAGTTGTATTCTCTTTCACTAAAAAATTCTCATAGGGAGGGGACAAGAAGTTTTTCTTAACATGTTTAGATATGTAAGGTACAAGAATTGTTTGAATAAGAGTGAAAATCAACTGTAACCATTTCATGCAATGTTTCAGCAATATGATCAATGTGTATGCAAAGATACAAAACATTCTTATCCAATATATGAAAGATTTGAAGAATGCAAAAAATGTACATGCAAGAATGAAAAGCAGTTTTAACAAACTTATGCAAAGCTTTAGGAATAGAAACATTGTATATGCAAAAATGAAAAGTACTTTAATCAATGCTATGAAAAATTGTAGAAATGGAAACATTTTCAGATCTAATGATGCTTAGAATTGATGTGATTGGAAAAATGACTATCTTAAATTGATGTTTTTGAGATAAATGCTTAAAAGAAATGCTCGAATAACCTTCTATACTTATACTAATTCACTACAGATGGTGAATGAGTCCCAGTAGGGGTGTTTTACAAAATTTTGAGAAATGAGGAATGGCTTGTGATGTATGTGAGGTTGTAAGGTGTAGACCTAAAATGGAGATGTAGAATTTTAGAGATTTTTAAAGAAATTGTATGCAAAAATGCAAGCAAAATGCACCTTTTTCTAATCCAAAAATTTGAAACTAAACAATGCATGAAATGAGCTATTTGGAGTGAGATCTAGTGAAATGCATGCTACAAATATGTAATTGAATGATATATATAAGTTAAGGAACCAAACAGAAGCCTAATTTTTTTTTTTTGAGTTTTGGAAAATGTTGTTTCAGGGGCCAGAAGGGACTGATTCACCCAGGGTGGTGAATGAGTCCCAATATGGACTTTTTTAAAAAAAATTCAAAAAAAATTAAGGGATTTTGATTTTTTTAGAGTGCTATGATGTAGTACTAAATGAAAAATGCAGAATTTCAAAAAAATTAAATGAATTTAGATGCCAAAAATGCAACCTAAATGCACTTTTGATGAATGCAAAATTTAACACCTAACATGCAAATGAATCATGCAAATCCTAATGCAAGCTAGATCTATGATGATGAAGGACTCCAAATCAGAAAATAAGATGTTCAAAAATTTGGGTTCACCTAAATGTGATAGATTTTGGGGCCCTAAATGCTTGCTCTCTTCCTAATATTTTTCACCTAGAAAGAGAGAGATTTAGGCCAAAAATGCTTATGTTACACTCAAATTAGGATGTGTGCTATATGATGTAATGTAAATGAACTTAAATAAATGTAATGGAATGATTAAAATCACTAAAAATGAATGTAAAAGTGCAATTATAACTATGTTTGAAAACACATTGTGATATGCAAGTATGAACTAGAAACTCAAGAAGATGAAAATAGGAATGAATGAAACTGGATAGAACTTATTTGGAAGGTTGAAAATGACTAGAAATGTGTTCTAGAATGTTGTTGATGATGTTCCTCAAGCTTGAAAGGACTCCTTTTCTATCAAGGGCGAATCAGTCCCAGTTTTGATGAAATCTTCTGAGAACAGGTTCCAGACTACCAGGGATTGTATATTGATGAAATCAGGTTTTCAGGCCCTCATATGGGACTCATTCACCATGCTTGGAGAATAAGTCCTCCTTAATGGATCTAAAATGTCAGGAGATGATTCTATACCTTTAAATCTGCACTTTCACCTTCTATAGGTGTCTGCTTCAGATTATGTCAGAATCAGGTTAGAAACTAACTTTTTCTTGATGATTTGACTTGAATGAAGGGGAGGAAGAGTTGAAAAACTTGGAAATGCAATTATTTGCATACAAACAATGTAAGAAGAGAAGTTTTTGATTTTTAAGGCATGGGGGTTTGCCTTGGTCAAACCCTATTTAGGGAATTAAACCAAATTGATGAAATGAATGAATGAAGCATGTAAAAATGAAATGAATTACCTTACAATGATGATCGATCTTGGATGTATGTAGAAATACATGTAAAATCTGCCTTGAATGCCTTATAATGCTAACTTGAAGAATTCTAATGGAGAATGGATGTAAGAATGAGATGGTGGATGTAAAATGAGGATTTGCATGATTATTTATAGGCAATTATGCCTTAGTACCTAATTATACCTCATCACAGGCCGACATGGAGTGAAAATAAACTTTAAATTTAACCTTTTTCCACTCAAGCATCAAAATGGGGGCTAGATAGGACTCATTCACCACACATGGAAAATGGGTCCCACCTTGATGGGACTAATTTACCATGCATGGAGTATGGGTCCCACAATGGCCATTCTGACACCTAAGAAGCCAAGGAATCAGGAAATATGGTTTAAAATGCCATTTTTTCAGGTATTTGATCAATTAAATCCCCAAGATGTATAATATGGGTTGATTAAGACCTATTAATAGTGATGTAAATGTTAAATAGGGCTTGGGGCACATAAATCATTGTGAAAGTGTGATTAAATACACTTTATAACACTAAAATTAGGTCCACATAGCCTAGAAATGCTCAAGAACCAATGTGAATGTGTAAGGAACATTACAACAACCAGTTTGTCATTAAGTTTACATTAAAAACCTTCTATATTGATGTAATAATGCATTTGGATACATTTTATAATGTTGAATTAGGGAGAAATAAATTAATTAAGTCTAGAAAAGCGTTAAAACCCTTTGCAAGACTTCACAACACCTTTACAAGACATTGATAAACACATTCTATTTAGTGTAGATGGGTCCAAGACCTAGCGTGGACACATAAAACGCCTCTCAACACTAGATTAAGACTTCATTAGGTTCAATTAATCATGAATTAATACCATGTCAAGCAACGGGTCCAATTTTCTACAGCACAATGATAAAGGAATCTCTTTTGTTATTGGATCACCAAGGTGGTATAAATTTTATCTATATATACTGCTTCTTCCTTCCAAAATTGAGTTTAGAAGATATAGGAAAAATTATGAAAGACACCAAGCCTTTTTGTACTATTTTAGATTACTGTATGTGACTCACAAAATGTGCCATTGTTCATCCATTCTATTTTATTAAACTATTTTACAAAAAAATACCGTATGCCATTACTGTACTAAGTTGTTTATTTGCATAACTTCTATAATTTAAATATAATTTTCTAATTTGGATCATGCCTTTGACTCTTCTTTTCAATTAATTTGTATGAAAGTTATTTTATGTTATTGAATAAATTATTTAGGCTTTCATCTTTGATTTCTGTTATTATGGTACTTAGAAGATTGTTGAACGAGCCCTTAAATCACATACCAAAAGAAAGATTTACCATGCCTATATCCACATCTTGGTGCATCGCCTTAGTTAGATCTTTATTTTTTATATATGCTTCCTTTTCCCATTCTAAAACCCCAAATACAAAAGAAGCCAACTTCTTTAAAAACTCAGAGGTCACTCAATTTAGCACAATTGGTCCCCCATTAACTATGTTTCCCATAAGTCTATTACCTTGTCAATTTTTGGCATTAACACTACTAATGCTTTGTTTTTGGAACCAGAAAGAGATTCAAACTGAATCAACTTTTCATGTTCATGAGTGAAACACTCACATAAAAGCTTGAAAGTAGGCATGGTAAATGCATCACCCAAAGCATCCATAGTAGAGTAGAAAGTAGAAGAGAAGATCTAAAATGGCCCACTCAGCTTAGAAAAAAATAGTGAATCACATTCTTAGTCAATTTTATTCTTCCCACAACCTTGCAAAGGAGATTCAAGTGAATTAAACCTCGATAAAAATTCCTCACTTGAGGGAAAAGAACCAGGCACAAGTGATGTTAATTCTACCTCAATCTATAAAGCACAATTCTCATTTATGGTTATAGAAAGATCATTAAAGTTCATCTACATAGCCATAGGAGTGTTGAAAAACTCTAGATTAAACAAGAGACTATCTGAAACATGCAGTGAAATCAAACACACACCCTCATTTGTCTCATTCCTATGTTGAAATATCTCAACTTGAGAAGTAAATGTTAGCTTTACTTCATCTAAGGGTATGTGCAGGATCATCATGGAAAAAATAGGCCCTTAAGTGGCAAAAAATTAAGAAAAATCAGAGTTAGGCAACTTGACATAAAAATTTGAATACATTATCTATATTATTTCAAAAATATGTAAGAATAGAATTTGTAGAAAATTGAAATTAGTTTCTAAACTACTAGGTTTTTAAAAAAAAATAATCTATTTGGTGAAAATTTGAAATTTCAATGCAATAGTACATAAATTTTAGGGAAAAATCATAAGTGGTGTCTGTTTGACCACCCTAACCCACAATAAAATAATATTTTTTTTATAAGATATTATATATAAGTAGACGACTCATGTCCCAATGTGATGCATATTTTTTCATAATTTTTTCTAAGTAAATAATTAATTATGATTTTTTATTAAATTTTTTAAAAATATAAAAAATCGTCGTCTGACCACCTTAACTTGGTCAAAACTTCATGAAATTCAATTTTCTTTTTTAATCCTATAGTATGCAAATTATAGAATGTGACACATGTTTTGGATTAAAAAGCATGATATAACCGAAAGCTATAGATGTTTTTCAATCAACCTATCAATCAGGACTTTAAGTATAATTCAAATAGAAAATGAATAATAATTACTTATTAAATTCAAAGTAACGCATAATTTATATTGGTGGAAAGATGAGAATCTCCTTTAAAAACCCTTTTTGTTTCATCAATTTTGGGTAAAAAAAAGTCGTCAGCCACATACCCATCATATTGCCACTTTTTGGCCCATCAAGATCCTACACATATCCCTAAAGTGGATCATAAACCCTTAGACATGAGCATTCTAATCATATTTGATTTCTAGGTATGATAGTTGTGTGGTGTAAGACATTCAAATGAAGAGTTTTCTACCATGATAGTTGAGGTTTTCAAAACAATGTGTGGGAAATTATTTTTTTTCTATGATCCTTATAGATACTAAAAGTGAGAAATATATTTCCCCACAACAAGAAACACCAAACCCAAAAACAACTTTAAGTGCACAAAAGCTTAAAAAATAAAAAATCACATTAGAGAAAAATTTTGTACCTGATGAATATTCTAGAAAAGTGGATTGCATGGCTATGTAGAGAACTAAAAGAGCTTTCCAAAATCTATTTGTTTGCAAAAATTAGAGTATATTTTCAAAGCTATGGCCTCAGAAGCATGGAAAAGAAGGGTTGAATTAAATTGACTGTAGCAACTTTCTAGTAAAAAAATAGGAAATAATATTTACAGATCTTAAATGGGCTCGGAACCAACTTTTTGAGGATATAAAATTTTTAGAAAATGGAGATTGAATTCCCAAGTTATAACCAATTTAGTCAAATTTTCTCATAAAAGGCCAATTTATAACTCAAGATAATATGGGGGCTAAAAAGATTAAGCTCCTAGTCTTATGGTAGACTAGAGGGCTAAGAAATAGATCTGTAGTAGAGCCATTGGTCATTGATATTACTATAGGCCTATCATCTTAAGCCCTCATGGATAGCTAGTTGGTAGTGGTCGCTAAAGTTACGTGACACTTTGCACGTAATCCCTTAGGGGCTAAAGAAAAATGCACCACCAAAAAACTAGGTGGGTGGTGTATTAGGAAAAGGAGTGGTGGCTTTCACCACCTTGGTGGTGTGAACTTTTGAAGAGCCCACACTTTAAAAAATGTAGAGTGTATATTTTTTTTATTTAAAAAAAAAAATGTTGTACAATTTTGTAGAGGGGCCATACCCTAGCCCCTAGTAAAAAATGTTTTCCTCTAAAACCCCTAAACCAAAAGTAGGAAATATTTATATCAAAAAATTTCTAATCAGCCTCATGAACATGATGGTGAGGTCCATTTTATTGTAAAGTGATCTTAAAATTTTCTCACCTCAAAACATTGCACAAAAAACCATTGAAAATTCTAGATTTTATCTTATACCCTACATGAGAAAAAGGCTTAAAAATGGAAAAGGGGTTCATTAAGTCCTCACTCTAATACCATGTTAGATTTGAGAATAAAACAAGACACAAATCAAACAACAAATAAAACATCTTCCACACAAGAGTTCTACAAAAGAAATATTTGTTATTCCTCAAAAAGGAAATACATACAAAATGAATAATATAGGAGAGATATAATACTTTATAAGAGAAAACCTAATAATAAAGGGATTAGATCATGACAAGTGTCAACATCTTGTGTGATGAGACAAAATGAACTAATATTGTCTCTCTAGTTAACAAAAATAAACCATTGAGTTAACTAATAAAACAATCCTACATTTAGCTTAAGTGTATGAGAATTAAAATAATAATTAATTAAAGATTAATTAATTATTATCTAATACACGATAACTCTAACAAGGCATCCATCCTAGAAACATTAGCATAAACTAGCAGTTGCATGCACAGGCATGCAACAATTAGTCGATAGGGGTCTTTCGCGATGAGCTATCGGGATAGTTGGGTGCCCAGTGGAACCCTTTTTTTGGGATGGAATGTGAAATCCTAACCATCGATAATAGCTATAAATGTTTGTTTAGTTGGAGAAACATAAAGTGTGTTGACAAGTCAATAGAAATTGATATGAAAATTGACTACTGAAAGTGTAAAGTAAAACCAAAGGTCATGCTGAACGAAACATATTAGTTAGAATGTATGAAACAAGTAATCATGAATAACTTCCTTTTTCTTTACCATGTAATATTTAATAATTTTAGTTACAATAGCTATTAACTATTCATTTTATTTAATACTATTAGAAATATAGGAAATTAATTGTCAACAAATAGATGTTTTAAATTTCTTTAAAAATGGAAACTAAAAAATTAAATCAAATATAAAATTTAAAATAATTGTTTTTTCTAGCAACAATATTTTAGTTTTATATTTATTAGCAATAGATGCACATGTATATTGTCACTTTTTCTGTAGGTTATTCAATCAATTAGTTATTTAATTTTGAAATACATGGAAGATTTTTGGAAGGGTCATCACCCATCCATGCAATTACTAATATTGGATAAAGAATGTACACATTTTTTTCAACAAAGAAACACGTTCAATATTGAATACTTTTTATAACTAATATTTTTTCATAGTTTTGGAAATTAAAGTTTTAGTATGCAAGTGTTTTTTGGAAAGACAAGTATAAAAGGTTAAAAAGCAGTGAATTACAAGGGAATTTAGAATAAAAATTCATTTTTTTAATGAATGATTTATTAGTGCAATTGAAGAGTAAAAATAAATGAATAACAGATGTGCATTGTTTCTGGGCGAGATGATGAAAGTCTCTAGTGTATTGCTACCACTTGGTGCAACATAAGAAATATGTTACAAACCATGTTTTCTACACATGTATCTATATAAGAAAAAATATATGACATGAAAATCCAAAATAGAAAACCCATGCTCATTATCCACCCTACTATATTGGCATCATGGAGCCTCGAGGACCCTAGCCAAACCCCCAAGAAAAAGAAACATGAAACATCCACTGGTGATGAGGGCACAACCCAAGACTTAGAAAATAACCCACAAACAAGAGAATAATTTTATTATTCAGAAAATGGAGCTTCTTACATGCAGAGGATCTCAAATCCCCAAGTTCTACAACACATGCAAGTTACAGAAAGCTACAGAATCACCCTTTCGCAATATGCGAGCTTGTCCCCAAAAAGTTACCCAAAAATTAGAAACCCGCCCATAAATAGAGCTCCTCTTTAGTTTGGAGCCAAAACAACATTCAAATTTGAGTTTAGGCGTTTGGCGCCGAAAAATTACAACTTGAAGTTCAAATTTCAAAAGAACATTTGCAATTGTATCTTCTAGAAAGTGCGCCAACTTCCCGGGGCCATAACTTTTGATCTAGGACTCCGATTCGCGAACCGTTTGAACCGTTGGAAAGGTCTCAAAGTCAATAACATGCTCAAAATTTTCTATGCCAATTTTGGCAAGTTTTGGGGCCGATTTGGGAACTTTAAGTGCCTCAAATCTAACTCGAAAGATTTTCAGGTGCAAATCTAGGAAACTAAAACTACAATATCTTTCAACCCAGGAATAGAAAATAAAAACTATAAATTGGTAATTTCATTATGATGAAAAGGGTATCCAAAAATGTAAAAACATCTAAAACCCGAGAAACTTGAAATTTAACTATTTTTGGGTGATGCAAGATTGCCCTTACACCACTGGATGCTCCTGCATCAAGAGCATGTGGGGGAAACAGATGATGGAGAAAATCCATCACCAGATATCATCCCAAGATTTCTTGCCATGTATATAAGCTTGTCAATGACACTTTCTTTCAATTTATCTGTAGCTTCTTTATTTTCCATAAGGGTATGTTCCCTATTCTTTGTTCTCAACCTTGACTGACTGAGTTCCTTAAAAAATTCTAATTCTTCCTCTTTTATGAGTTTAGAAACAATGGAAATAGCTTCATTAACAATGTCTTTATATATTTCCTAACATTTGCTCAGATTATATTTAGACCAACTCAGAGACTATTAGGAATACCCTCTTTGAAATTATCTATATTTCCATCTAATCTTGAATAGTACAGAACAAATGCTTGTGTTATATTTTATTTTCCTTTGGAAGTAGAAGAGTTGTACAAGTCACCAACCTCTTTAGAGTTTCCATCTACAAGTAGTTCAAATAAAGTATCTACATCAGGAGGATCACAAGTTAACTTTTTGGATTTCTTCTCCCAAACCTTAATTTGGTACTTGTTTGGGTCTGATTCAGTTTTAGATTCTACAAAAATAGGATTAGCCTTAGTGGGTTTCGCTTCTTTCACATTCTTGCTTGGAGTAGGCAGAGGGAGACCTTTCTTCCTCCATCAGATGGACTCTCCATTTCTCCAGAAGGTTCAACTTCTTTTGTGGAAGTACTAGATGAGCAACTAGTTGTACTCTGAGTAATTCTTCTAAGTGTCACAAGACCTTCCTTTGACATACCTCCTTCTTCCTTAATCTCTTTCAAAGTCTTATGTACTTTCTTATTGATTTCCTTTGAGATCTGATCTTTCTAGATTTCTTTGAACTTTTCTTCTACTATGCCAAACCTCTTCTGAGAGGTGTCTACCAAAATCTCTAACAAAACTTTTACAAGACATTATTCATATTCTTCTGATACTTCATACCCCAGTTTGGGTATCCACTGATTTCTCGGTACAACAAATTTTATTACACATTTGTCAATTGTGACTATGAATGTGATATCATCCTTATATTTTGGTGACTATAGATTTAGGAATTCTATCCTAGTTGTGCATCTTATACTATAATAAAGAGAATATTGAAGTAAATTACATTTCTTATGTAGTAGTATCAACATACCTCCTCATTCTCTCAACAATTTGGTGAGAAATTGGTTTCTCAAATGACCACATTGTTAGACCAAGACCAGGCATTTCATGCATGAAGCAAAATAGCAAGCAGAGTGCAAGGGTTCCAAACTGGAATGCAACCTTCTTGCTTCATTTGCACTGATTCTGATTCTCAAAACTACTCTCTGATGAGTTCACATAATTCATAGTCCACTCCATTTACCACCATATCATATGCAGTGTAGACAATAGTAGCTGAGATGGAGTTATCTCTGTTGGTGTAGTAGATTTTGTTTCCAATGACCTATCTAACATACCTCACAACAATATTTGTAATTGTATGAATCGCCAGAGACCTGTCGTAAAAAAAAACCTGAGTTAGCTTTTCAACTTCCTTGTTCTTGACTGCCTTTGGTACTAGAAGAATGCTAGTGTCATTCAACCCAACAACAACTTTCATTACTTCTTTGTTGATTAGATGAGCTTCATATAACCACAAGAATGTGTCATGGAACCTGCTCATAGCCATTCATACCCATTTATCATCAAAATAGAAACACGAGAAATCATTCTAGACATGTAGCTTCTTTTCAACCAGAACCTTGTATTCCAATTTGAATTGAAATCATCACTAGTGAGCTTATTTATCCACAAATTAACTAATCTACTATGATTAAATTCTTCGAGCTTCAAATGTATGTAAGCCCTAACATCTTTCAAAGGAATGACTTCGTGTGGTATTTTTGATAAACAACCAACCATATCATTTTCAATTGATATATATGAATACTTCTTGAATTTAGGATGAGGCTGAGATAACACATTGACCAAAGAGGGAGTATCCATAACTATAAGTGTAGAGAAATAGAAAAACTTGAGAAAAATACCTCTTGTAGATACACAAACCCTAGGACACAAGTTGACTTCTTTCTTCTCCTTAGCTCCTTGTGACCTTTTCACTTGAGTGATCAAAAGTGACTTGCAAATTTTACTTTTATGCTAATTTCATAAGAAATGAACCTTTTTTCATTAAATGTGCCATAACTCCTTTCGTGATTCCCTATTCATCGAATGGATGTGACTTTGCCAGATTTTTGCAAGTTGCTTGCAATCTTTCCCAAGCAAAAACTAGAGAGTGGATAATTACCGAAACATATGTCTACATTGGAGCTAGATCCATTATCTTCTTTCTTTCTCTATATCTTCTTCATTTCGGCCTTAACTTCTTCCTTATCGATTTTCTTCATTGGTTCAGTTGGCTTGATTACATCAGTTTTGTAGAATCTTGCAATGTGTCCAATTTTATTGCAATTATAATACTTGTTGGTTTTCTTCTTTTGTCCTAACCTACACTAGTTAGCCTTATGTCCATATGCATAACATGTATAACAATAACCATTGAAATAATTTTTTCTATTTGGTTTCCTACATTGATTAGCATTGTGACCATAACCATTGCAATTATAACATCTACCAGAGTAAGATCTAGCTTTCTGATTCATACTATTCATATAATTTGTTTCTTTATGACCCAATTTATTACAATTAAAACAATGGCCATTAAAGGAGAAGTGTTTCCTACTTACCTATTGCTTTGTCAGAGACTTACCTTTTTCTTCTTTGTTGGATTCAGTTTTATCTTCTTTTACCAATTCAATTTCCTTCTTTTCATCAGGTTTACTATGTGAGCATTTGCCAATTTCATATCCTAAGCCTTTCTTATTTGTCGATGATCTTTGAGCTGCTAATATTTCATCAAGCTTTTCCAAACTTTCTTTTTATTTGACTTCTTTCTTCTTTGGTTCTTCTAAATTTGATTTGAGAGATACAATTTCTTGTTCCAACTTCTTGCATTCATTAGATTTTTCCTTGATTACATTATTCAGATGTTCCTTGGTTTTCTCATCTTCTTCACTCTTATCTTTCAAGTCAAGGATAACTATTTTCTAATTTGAGTCCATTACTGACCTCCTTATGCCTTAGTTTGAATTTCTGGATTTGATCTTTTAGTTTATGGATGCAATCATTTTCCATTTGAATATTTTTTAAGAATTTCTTATTTTCATCTTCAATAGTTTCAAGATCTTCAAGGATAGACATGAATTCTTTCTAATCCATGGTAGATATGGGTACCATATGTTCAACCTTCTGAATCTCCTTAGAGTTGTTAGAATATTCTAAAGGATTTAGCTCTAATACCAATTATTGAACATCCAGAATACTAAGAGGGGAGGGGTGAATTAGTATTCCTCAAAATATTAAAACCTTTAAATATTTTTCCACATAGCATAATTTAAATTTCCAAACAAAAACAATCTAACACAACACCACATAACATTGATATTTTTTTACGTGGAAACCCAAGATGGGAAAAACTATGGAGAGGATTAACTCCCAGGTATTAAGTAACCAGTTACAAAATATAGAGTAGCTCACTGCTAGGTTGGCTCTCTGTTAGTGGGCTCAATGCCCTAGATACAAAAACCAACTATTACAGCTGAGAGATAGCTTACAACTAGAGTATATGTTACAAAATTGAACTGCTATAATTGCATCTGTAAATGCATGAATATAATTCTCACTGAAGCACAAATATCTTCAAAACACTATACTATACTACTATAGCACATATATTAGTTTGCACTATACATCAACAGATTGCTATCATACATCACATATCATATCATATCATATCATATCATAGCATATCATAGCATATGATCTTTTTGTTTATGTTGCTTCATATATATGCCGAATCTGCATATCCACTTAGTCGGCTTGCATCAGAGATAGAGTCAAGTGAACACATCACACAAGATGTTGGATATGTCAACATAGATGCAAAATGATATCCCATGCTATACCAAATAGGGCTAGACCAAAAAATATGGTATATCATTGCATAGACCAATACTTATGCTAGTAACACCATTGTCGGAACAAAGGATAAGCCAAAGGTAAGAATACCAGACTGGCCAATGACATCAATGAAAAATATCAACATTGGTAAGAAAGAGTTTGTACAAACCATATAGAAGGAAAACAAGGGCTTTGCAAGCATAAACAAACCTAAGAATATTATTACAACAACTAAGGTTGATCAATTACCATTGGAGGTTCAAGATTTGTTGAATAATCTGATAGTAGATGAAATTCCAATGAGAGGTACTAGTCCTCATGTAGGGTATCTAGAGTGGGAAGAAAAATATTTCAATGTGATTGAAGATAATAAGAATTTGCAATTGGAATATGAAGATGCATCCCACATTATATTTACATTGCTTAGATAGTTTGGTGAAGGTAACCCAATACAAGATGAGGTGAGGGGGCTAAATTCTTAGTTAGGGTTTCCATTTTTTGTTTTGCAATCTAGTATGAACAAAGACAAGGAGAAGGCCATTGATTGTGTAGATCCAAGGGAGAGAGAAACATTACACATTACAGGTTTGGATGATATATGTTGTGTGGTTGATTCTCAGTCCAAGCCCCTTCCACATCTGAAAATTAATGGCATTGAAAAGAAAAGGACTCAATCTCTTCTATTTTCCACTGAGGGTGAAGACTCTACACATTCATTACAGGAGTTCCATAAGGAGATATTGGAGGTTAGTGATGATTTACTTCTTTTGGAAGAGAGTAGTACCATTGATCAAGAAACCATGTTTTTTGTCCTAATGGTTAGAGATAAGGAGAGGGGATTGGATGCTTTGGTTGAGATGGTAAACTTGAGGGGTGAGAATTCTAAGTTCAAAATGAAACAAGCTATTGAAGTGAAGCAAGTTTCTATTGCATTGTGTGCCATATATCAAGAAGAAAGGGATTAGTTACAAGTTTGAGGTAGAAGATGCAAGCAAAGGGCAGTTATGAGCAAATGAGCCATTGATTGCAAGGTTGCAGATTCAGTTTTGGCTTTGTACTCTTTACAAGTGGATATTGTTGTAGGTTATGATGCAATTTCCCAATAATTTTTAGATGGTGAGTGGTTCATGATGTAGGTTTACTATTGTAGGTCTTAACTCAAGTGAAACTTGAGTTCTTTTCTCCTCTAGAGAGTATGGTGCAGGGGCACCCTTGGTTCTAGGTGAACCCTTGGGTTTATGCAATGAATGTTTGGTTTTTGTTCAATTGAGTGTTGATTTCATGTAATAAGGTACTTTGAGGAAATTCCATGTTAGTTGGAATCATTTTGAGTCATTATGGAGTCTCTATATGCAAGGTTAAGTGAAAATGCAAATGTTGTCAACATTGTTCAAAAGTTGTCAAACAACTTTGCAATTTTTTGCAAACTAATGTAATTTGATGTAACTAAACCAAATATGGTTGGGGACAGTTAGAATATGGTTTTAAACATTGAAATAAGCCTTGTGTTGGTGTTCCAAATCAACAGATCAAATGGATCCTAAAGACTAGCTGATTTCTTATGTTCAGATTCAAAGATAGATTTGGCCAACTGACAGGAAATGGGATTGGAACACATTTTCCTTGCACTTCAGGATTTGTAGGACCTAAGGGGGTAACCCTTTAGCAACACCTAAATATTCAGACACACAATTAATAGTATATTGCTTAACAGATAATGCTCTCATAGAATTATGCTAAGAATCATAAAATATCACTCAATATTGGCTAAGTTATTGAGTGCACTTCATTAACAAGCATGGAGAACATGGAAAAGAAATAACTCAAAATACATAATTGAAATGGTTTGTGATTTAATAAAAAATGAAAAAAATAGAAGTATAAAGATTGACCAGTGCCAAGAAGAGGGTTACAGAGTCATATAACCAGCACTTCATCCTACAATGTTAAACATGTTTTGAAAATATTTGAAAATGTTATCACATTATGACAACAAAATCACTGAAGCTTTATCTAGTAACCATTCTTACAAATCCACATAGAAACATAATACTCCTATTACATTTATTGAAGTAATTACACCATTCCCTGAATAATAAGCAATAACAAATGTAGTTGGAATTCATTAAAGAAATTACATTACTCAAAGAATAGAAGGAAATAACAAATGTAACTCAAATGCAGTAAATGTGCATGAAAAAACCCAAGTAATCTTTGATTATTGAATTCAAAAGATTTTTACATCTCAACAATGGAGACATTCATCAAATAAAATATATTCATGAAAGCATAATTCAGAACACAAGAACACCTTAGATTAATGACTAACAGTCATAATTTACCCTAGCATTACAAATCACCTAGAAAGTTTGCCTACCTTGTAGATCTTTCAGAAAATGGAACCCCCTACAATGAGAAGAGAATGAGAATAAAAAGAAGCAGAAGCAGCTCAAGAATTGACCTATTGATGCCATATGGAAGCTTCATCCACCGTTAATCAACAAAATGTAAAGCCTCTCTCTTCTCTCTTCCTTTGCAACAAAATTTTCCTCTGAATTTTTCATTCACTTCAAATTGTTCAGCAATAGAAAATTTTCCCATGTGAAGAATTTCACTCCATCTTATCTTGTTGTGTAAAAATACACTGCCCGTGAAAACTTCATATTTTTGCTTTTTGCAATGTTGTGGCTAAACTTTAATTCCCAACACAGAATGACCTTCATTTATAAAATGAATAATTTAATTCATTTTATGGGCTTTTACATCCACTTTGCTCGTGCTTCACATATTTCAAATATTTCACCTTAAGGCTTTTAAAAGTGAAGTTTTAAAATCAATTTATGAGGTAAAAATCAAAATATTGTCCTTGCCACTTATCTCCTAGCAAACGAAGGCTCCTGTGCATATTTGACCTTTGTAACCAACTTTAAATTTCTCTTATACTTTAAAGGCATTTCTTTTAAATATTAAAATATTTTGACTATTTGGTGGGGCAATTAAAAAAAAACTTTACCCGTGGCCTTTGTCCTTCACCTAAAGATTTAAAATTGTGGTCCTTCCTTTTTATCCCATTTCCCAACATTCACCTTTTTACATTTTCTATTGAAGCCTTCATGAAGAAATTTAATCACCCATATTAAATGTTTTCTCAACAACATTTAAAAATTTGACCTTTAGAAAATTTAATGAAGGACTGTTTATTTTAAAAAATTTATTGGACCATGACATATTTCACTTGCCCCCACCAAGAAGTAATTAACTTTTTACATTGTTTGCAAAGTTTTTTATGTTCCATTTGATAGTATTTGGAAGTTTAAAACTTCAAATATTTCTTGGGCCCACCATCCACACAAGGTTCTTCACACACCGCATAGCGTCTTGCATGACGTCATCCTAAACCTTGCCCATTCCACGATGGATGGCCAGGATTTGGCTGCATCCATCCTTATTGCTAGTCGTCAATCATGGCCTTTTCCCTTAATCCTCCTAGCTGGGTGTTCAACACTCTCTTCCTTGACAATGTTGGCATTCATCCTGTGCAACCCTTCATAAAGCAGCATGATATTACATACACGCCTCATATATTGTGTAGATGCAACAACATCAATTGTTTCCATATCAATGTATCCTTTTTAGAGTACATTTCCTCCATTTGTCCTCATGTATGCCCCTTCAATTTGCACAATGGTGCCCAAGTCTGAGGACCATCCATCATGCTTTGGAGATGTGAAGATCTCACCCCATTTTTGGTGCATATATCCATACTCCAACATCAAAAGGTAGCAAGTAGTTCCTTGGAGGGTGGGCCCAACATTTCACAATGAAGTTCTTATGCCTTTTTAGCATTTGACCAAAGCAGAGTAAAGATCGAGCATTTTCATAAAGCTTTTTTCCCTCAACAATTTCATATGATGTATATAAATTTCCTTCTACAATCTTGAATCGGCCTTCTCATCTGGCCCATTGAATGGCACCCCATGAGATCACATTGATTTGGGATTCTTTCCAAACATTTCGCATGCCCTGTCTATTGTTGTGTTGATGTGCCCATTCAATCCCTAATCGATTCATTGAATTTTCTTGAAAGCTTCTGAAGACATTTCACCAACTCCATTTTGTGCATTATGCAGCAATTATAACATTTCCTGACACCACATTTGTTTGAGGTGCACTGCCAAATAGTTCCCAATCCTTTCCTATGACTCCTCACATTGCATACATGGTTGGAGATTGCTAAAATATTTTGAGATCAATCTTAACACCTGTCAGTTTCTTTTATAGCCATGGCGTCCTCCTTTAACTAACATAAATTCACTATGCTCTATGCTTTGATGGGTGTCAATACCCTACGCCATGCCAAGCATTCTCAAAGCTATGCCCCCCATAAAACTAAAGAAACACTACACAATCGATGAACATATAAGATTCCCCTTTGAAGTGTCACATAGCTATTCATACAACCTAGCAAGATTAAATAGTGTTGCAACCTCATCCCATGGTGCATTGAATTAATGCCCTCTTCCTTCTCTGCTTCAAAATCCCCCTCAATATAAAGTTACATCGTACATGGGATCTCTTGAAAACAAATTTTTGTTTGCACTGCTCAAATGATAATATTCATATATTTAACTTCTGTTGTTTCACCATTTATAACAACTAGAACATATACGCCCTCAACAAGTTGTAGATAATGCTATAAGAGAAACTACTCTCTGGGAAGAATGATTTAAATGTTCACTTTTACAAGCCTTAGTACAAGTTTATCTCCAATGCTTGGAGTGCAAGAAGCATTCAAAGCATTTAGTGTTGAAGTTCTGTGAGAACAATCAGATTCTCTCCTCAATAAGCATTGTAGAGAATTTTCACAATCTCCATAGATTCTTCAAAAACAAGGTCATGAACTAATGACTTGCCCATACCTTCTCCAACTGGAAACCATTGTATCAATGTAAATATCTGAAACTTTTCCATTCACAATTGGAAAATAACTTTCGTTTTCTTTTCACCAATGCACTCATGATTAAAAGAAGACATTCCAGCTTCATGATTATGTAAAGCATGGCGGCTCCCCATGTGGGCTTGGGTAGAAAAAAAAATTGTTTTTGATTAAGGTAAAAACAGGTTTTGAAGGGACCCGAAACCCTTTACAACCAAAAACAAAGTTGCAAAAAGAATAGCCTGTAGCCAACCAAAAACTAGCCCCCCAACAAGACCCTTCAAGATCTACATTTAGAACTACTCTTGTGGGAACAAAGTCATGTCAAAAGAAGGCCTAGAGAATATTTCTTTCTTGCCCTTTACAATAATCCAACCATCTTCCACTTGTGTTGCCTTAGCATGCCAAGACAACACACTATTATCCTGAAGAAGAGTTCCTACAACCACTATCTCAGTGATTTCATTAGTATTCCTTCCTGCAGGAAAATTCATATTAGAAAAGCCACTAGGAATGATAGTCAGAACACTATCACCAGAAATGGCAACCTGAGACCCATTCTCTTGCTCTTTAGGGGTTTCAACATGATAATCTTGCTCAACATCAACAACCCCATCATTTGAGACATCTAGAGAGGATGCTCCAAGACCCTATGATTATGACACAACAACCTTAGAAAAAATCCTATGTTGTTCAGATTTCTTCTCAACCATATAGTGTTGTTAAGAGGCACCTTTCCACCAAGTAGCCGCCAAAAAAAGAAAAAGAAAAAGAAAAGAAAATTGTTTCTAAAAAAGTTTTAAACTTGAATTGTTCTGAGACAACTCTTGAATGCATCAGAGATGAAAAGATGAAGTGGGTTTCCATTAAAATTTTCTTTCAAGCATGTTTGAAAAGTGAGCAAAACGGGTCAAGTTGGGTCTAGAATCACCCTAGGAAATCAGTCAAACAACCTCTTGGAAGCATAAAAACTTACAAGCATGCAGAAATTTGACTCGAGAATGGAGTGCAACAGACGACTCAGAGTAACAGATCATGAGGTGAAAGATATTAATTAGCAAAGTTGCTTAATCAAACTTTTCTAAAACTTCACCTACTCAAAACCAATTAAAACTCACCCAATTGCCATTTCACAAAAATATCAAATCACTTGCTCAAAATCTACCACCAAAAACATAAGCTCATTTAGGTACACTAAGCATGTGTGCAAGATGGGTCTACTTCAATCATTAATCTTCATGAGATATTAGGGGTCAAAGTTGACCACCTTGAAACACTGTCAGAAATGCAAATGCAAAACTGAAAAAATTGTGTTTGCTTTTGGCTTGGCAAAAATAGCAAATCAGATCATAAGGCTCTAAAACCTAACATGGGAGAAAATGAAGGTATGGAGAATGGAGAATGATAATTATTTTTTCTTGAAAATCATCTAGTTACAAAATATTAACTCTAACAGGAGCTCACTTTGCAAAACTGAAAGTTTGCAAACAACAGAAAAGTGCCAAAACCCTCCAACTTCACTTTTCAAAACCCTATCAAAGCTTACCATGGGAAGCTGAAAATTGACATGTCTACTCACATATGTCACATGAGTGGATTCACCAAGGGGTTTTGCATGAAAATCATCTAGCTCTGAAATATGACTCTCCAAAGTAGGTCACTTGGGCAGATTTTTCAAGTGCACTTCTAAGTGTGCAAAGGCCAAATTTTTAATATGGGAACTTCAAATTTTCAAAATTTCAAATTCCCAATAATGGCTTCGACTAGGGATGTATGCCCCCTGTGGGCATAGCAAGAATCCAAATCTCTGGGGAGTAGACCAAATACTGAGTCCTTTGAGTGTTCTGAAATTGCTCCTTTATTCAACCTTCTTTTCAACTTCACTTGGTGACCCTGAGCTACCAAATGAAAAGGGGAAATAAATATTTAGCTCTGTCAAACAATAATCTAATAAAGGAATTGATTTCCCTCAACTCATTATTTCCTCTATCAAACCACAACAACATGAGTGACTGTATTTGTGCAAACACAAGTATCAAGCTGCCTTAATACAAGTGGAAATTTGCTCCCTGTTAGGCTACGTCGTCACATGGTAGAAAAATTACATAGGCCACATCACTATCAATCTCTTCATTTTCTAATTTTATATCAAGTGGCAACCTATGAGGGTAGTGATCCAGATCACATGAAAACATGGTCCTATTGCATTCATTAATCCCCTCATAGTGATCATGGTCAGAGGGGATATCATGGCTGAAAAACAATATGCCATCCTCTTGTATGTTGAGCAAATTTTGCTCACACATCTATAACTCCTCTAGCTGAATTGCATCATAGGTCATTTTACCATCATCCCAACACCACAACCCAAAAACATTATCATGTGTTTCAAGATTTTGAAAATTAGATTTATCAATACCCAAAGTACTTTCATCTTCATTCAAATCATTGCATTCAACAAAAATGTCAGCATCCAATGCATAAGCAGTGTTCTCTATCTCAGGCTCACACATGATGTCAGATTTATTCTTCAGACCACTATACCATTCCATATGGAATGTCTCAAATAAAGATTCAGATAATCCAAAATTTAAACCTAAGCCAAAAGTTTCACATTTATTTTTCATAACATGTTCACTCTTTGAATCATTTTGAATGCTATCACTTTTAGGACAAACAAGGTCAGCAAAAAGACTTTCATATGCACTAGAAACCTCATATGCACTTTCAACTAATAGACATATTGACCTGTGTGCCAAAAACTCACTATTATTTGAAACCTGCCTACTAGCAATATAGCTAGAATCTTCATTTTCTTTCACATTAATGCATTCCTTATTCAAAACAAACATGTCCATTTGCATACTGTGAAGACAAGAAAGATCATCAAAGAAAGACCCATATTCAATTTCATATTGACTAACTTCACATCCATTGTCATTTGCATCACTCATCTACTCCACACACTGATCAAAATGTTTGGAAATGTCAACACAATTTGAAAGCCCATAAAATTGTTTCACATTAGCTATGGGCAATAATGTTGATCCTAGATCCATGTGTTTTTCATAATACATAACTTGATCATTCAAAAATGAATTCCTTCATCAATGTGCACTCATCATCCTTTTCATGTACAATTGACATTACCATCTCTTCTTCACACAAACAATCATGAGAAGCAAAGACATAAGTAGGTTCATCAACATCTTCATCATTTCCAACAATATGTTCAAGATCAGCAAATTGAACACACATATTATTATCTTTCAAATTCTTCATCACTCACAGAATTAGCATGCTCCATTGACAAAAAACCCAAATTACATTCCAAGTATGCATCCAATGGGATTCAATCATTCACTTGGAGGAAATTGACTTCATCCATATTCATATCATTTCATTCTTTAGGTGAAGAAAGTACCTCTAGATAATCCTTATAGGAGCATTCATAATCATCAGAAGAATAATCAAGTTGGTTGTTATTACAATCATCATCACAAGAAGACTCACCACTATATAAACCATGCTCAAATTCTTTAGAATGAGTGCTTGAACTTTTATCTTCAATGTCTTGATCATTGATTTGTGATTAGATGTTATCAACACTTACATTATCTTCACTAACCAAAACTTGACATGGAACGATATCTTGCATCTCTTTTACTTCTTCATCACTCAAGATATTGCAAGAATAATTTTCATGCATATCTATTTTCTCATTGTACCATGTATCTTCATCTTCATCACTGCTGCACGGATCCACAAGTGTTGGTTATGAGCTGATTATAGTCAACATCCTCATTCATACAACACATATCTTCATTTTTTGATACACTCTTTTCATTCATGTGTATCATGTTCTAATTTTTTTCAATAGGACAACTGCTATCTTTATTTTGAGATACCACATTTTGTGCATAATTATGTCTAGCTCCCTCAATAATCTTTATCCAATCAAGTAATTGATCCAAACTATGAGGCTTTAACCCCTTTGGAAATGTACTCAACCTAGACTCATAGATTTCACAAAACAGATTAATGCAATATGAATCCTTAGGTCTGAAATTTATGGGGACTTTCCACAAGGCATAAAAAAACCTTGAGAACAAATCATGTAGTGACTCCCCTTTGTGTATTCTCATTTTAGACAATCCTTGAACAAAATATGTTTGATCAACATTGCTCAAATTTTGATGACATTCAACATGGAGCTCATTATGATCTATAGATTGTGATGATTGAGAAATCAGAGCAACAGACTTAGCATCTTGACAAGTATTTCTATTATCTGATCCATGAGTTCTATTTGCATGAGGTGTGTGAGGATGACCAACATTCACATTCCTATGTCCTTTCATCATTGAATATATCAAATTGTTCTCAATATCTATAGCAATTTGATATGCTTGATGGAGGGTTGTGGGATCTTTATCCCTTAATAGGTAACTCATCTTTTTGTAAAATGCTCCTAAGTACACAACCAAACATTCAACATCATTTGGTATTATCTCTTTGGGATCTCTCTTATGATCTTTGAAAATTTGAGATTAAAAGAGGAGACTAATTCATCTTATTCTTTCTTCATGTTCATGAAATTTCTTCTTATTAAGACTGGATCAATCCTTTCAACAAACTGCTCCATGAACACCACTTTGAACTCCTCCCAGGAATATATAGAGGATGTTGGTAAATAAGAGAATCAATCTCTTGCATCTCATCTTAAGGAATGAACAATAGTCTCATGATCACATCTTCATGATCAACCTCATAATCATCCATCAAATTATTGAACTCTTGTAGATTTTTATTTGCTGATTTAGACTTATCACCAATGAATTTTGGTAATTTATTTCCGACTTTAGTTGGAATGTCATTTGGGTAACCACTAATGTCATTGAAATTGATGGCTCTATACCTTCTAGTGCTGAAACTTTTTTGACAATCTAGCTAGGACTAATCACAAACCATGTTTGCACTAGGAACCATACAAGGATGCATATATTGATGCATTGTGGCATACCTCTTTCAAAATTAAAATATAAACTCTATATTTGATCATTCACTACCCTATTTCTAGCTTTCATCGTGACCTTAGAATACCACAATGCATAATTCAAATTCATCTAAGCCTAAGATCTATTTAGTGGGAAAATTTCAAGAATAAGCATATTTTCAACATAATACATAGGCTGTAAATTACAATTCAAAAGTATGCAAACTTAATTTTACTGTCCTTTCCCTTTGCTAGTGCTAATCACTCAATAGGGGACCAAATTTTTATCCTAAGATGTTCAGATATGGTTTTCATAAAAAATTTCCTTGAAAACCAAAAGTGAAGAATACATGGAAATATTGCAGCTACTGCAAATTGTTCTTCCTAACTAGAAATATTGTAGATCTGGAGCTTTTCTTCACATCTTCAATAGGTTCTTTTGATAAAGTCACCACCTCTCTTCATAGAGGAGTGAACTTCAAGAAGTTTGAAACTCTTTCAAAGATAAATCTCTTTCTAAGTTCCTTTCACCAGTAGAGTGCCGTTGATCATGAAACTTCAGGTTCACTGCAACAAATTCTTTCTCTAGGTTTGAAATCCTTCAATATTTGAACCAAAATCAAATTAATGAATAACTGAATCTATGCAAATAATATGACTATAATAGAATAGTCTGCAATTGGAGATTCAAGGTTCTCCCCAATAAAGTTGACATTTTGTTGGTGTTGCAAATCAACATATCAAATGAATCCTAAAGACTAGCCGATTTCTTATGTTCAAATTCAAAGATAGATTTGGCCAACTGCTAGGAAATGGGATTTGAACACATTTTCCCTACACTTCAACCTATGTAGGACCTATTGGGTGACCCTTTAGCAACACCTAAAGATTCAAACACACAATTAATAGGATATTGCTTAACAGATAATGGTCTCACCAAATTATGCTAAGAAAAATAAAATATCACTCAATATTGGATAAGATATTGAGTGAACTTCATTAACTAGAATGGAGAACATGGTAAACACATAACTCAAAATATAGAATTGAAATAGTCTTGTATTTAATAATTTCGAACCAAACTGAAAACAACAGAAGCATAAAGATTGACCAATTCCAAGAAGAGGGCTTTGGAGTCATGTAACCAACACTTCATCCTATAGTGTTAAACATGTTTTAAATATCTTTGAAAATGTTATCACATTATGACAACAAGATCACTGAAACTTTATCTAGTAACCAGTCTTACAAATCCACCTAGAAACATAACACTCCTATTACATTTGTTGAGGAAATTACATCATTCCCTAAACAATAAGCAATAACAAATGCGGCTGACATTCATTAAAGAAATTACATTACTTAGAGAATAGAAATCAATAACAAATGTAACTCAAGTGCAACAAATGTGCATGAAAAAACCCAAGTAATCTTTGATTATTGAATTCAAAAGAGTTTTACATCTCAACAATGGAGATAGTCATTAGATAGAATATATTCATGAAAGCATAATTCAAAACACAAGAACATCTTAGATTAATGACTAACAGTCATAATTCACCCTAAAATTACAATTCAGCCAGAAATTTTGCCTACCTTGCAGAGCTTTCAAAAAATGGAACCCCCTACAATGAGAAGAGAATGAGAATAAAAAGAAACAAAAGAAACTCAAAAATTGATCCATTGATGCCATTTGGAAGCTTCATCCACTATTAACTAGCAAAATGTAAAGCCTCTCTCTTCTCTCTTCCTTTGCAACAAAATTTTCCTCTAAATTTTCCTTCACTTCAAGTTGTTCAGCAACAAAAAATTTCCCCATGTGAATAATTTCACTCAATTTTACCTTGTTGTGTAAAAATACCTTTGCCCATGAAAACTTCATATTTATGCTTTTTGCAATGTCGTGGCTGTACTTTAATTCCCAGCACAAAATGACCTTCATTTGTAAAATGAATAATTTAATTCATTTTATGGGCTTTTACAACCACTTTTCCGATGCTTTGCATATTTCAAATATTTCATCTGAAGGCTTTTAAAAGTGAAGTTTTAAAATCATTTTATGAGGCAAAAATCAAAATATTGCCCGTGCCACTTATCTCCCAGCAAAAGAAGGCTCTCGTGCACATTTGACCTTTGTAACCAACTTTAAATTTCTCTTATACTTTAAAAGCATTGCTTTTAAATATTAAAATCTTTTGACTATTTGGTGAGACAATTAAAAAAAAACTTTACCCATGGCCTTTGTTCTTCACTTGAAAATTTAAAATTTTAATGTGGGCCTCCCTTTTTACCCCATTTCCTAGCATTCACCATTTTACATTTTCTATTGAAGCCTTCATGAAGACATTTAATCACCCCTATTAAATGCTTACTCAATAACATTTAAAAATTCTACCTTTAGAAAACTTAATGAAGGCCTCCTTTCTTAAAAAAAAATTATCGGGTCATGACATATTTCATTTGCCCCCACCAAGAATTCTTTAATTTTTTACATTGTTTGTAAAGCCTTATATGTTCCATTCAATAGTATTTTGAAGTTTAAAACTTCAAATATTTCCTAGTCCCACCATCCACACAAGGTTCTTCACACACTGTACAACCTCTTACATGACATCATCCTAAACCTTACACGGTCCACGATGGATGGCTCAAATTTGGCTACATCCATCCTTATTGCTAGCTTTCAATCATGACCTTTGCCCTAAATCCTCCTAGCTAGGTGTTCAACACTCTCTTCCTTGACAATGGTGGCATTCATCTTGTGCAACCCTTCACAAAGCAGCATGATATTACATACATGCCTCATATATTGTGCAGATGCAGCAACATCAACTGTTTCCATATCAACATATCCATTTCAAAGCACATTTCATCCATTTGTCTTCTTGTATGCCCCTTCAGTTTGCACGATGGCGCCCAAGTCTGAGGCCCATCCATCACGTGTTGGACTTGTGAAGATATCACCCCATTTTAGACACATATATCCATGCTCCAACATCAAAAGGCAGTAAGTAGTTCCTTGGAGGGCAATGCCAACATTTGACAATTAAGTTCTTAAGCCTTTTTAGCGTTTGACCAAAGTGGAGTAAAGATCGAGCATTTGCACAAAGGTTTTTCTCTCAGTAATTTCATATGATGTATAGAAATTGTAGACAATGAAAAATTTCCTAAGCCTGTGAGTGTCATTTTTCTTCATCCTCGTCCTTCAATAATTGAATAATTTTAGTTATTCAATTATGTTTGATCATATTCCTCTATTAATTAGATAATTTTTAATAATTATTTAATTAATTCACTTTCTAATCTTTATTCTATCCTGATCAATTAAAATAAACTAATCACGTCACTAATTTCTCCCTTTTCTTCAATAGTTAAAAATAAATTATTATTTATTTAATTATTTTGTCACCTTTCATTTATAGTTAAATAATTACCATTAATTATTTATCTATTCATGGTCCTTTAATTCTTCTATAGTTAAATAATTATTAAAATTATTTAACTATCCCATGCCTCCCTATTAAATAATTAATCTAAATTAATTATTTAAGGTCTAATTTTCATCTCTCCATTTAATTAAATTGATAAATTTAATTAAATGCTCCTCTTTTCATTTTCTCCAAATAAATAATTTGAATAAATTATTTATTTTCCACTTGTCCATTTCCTCCACTCTCTCCATTTTTAAATAAATTATTTAAAATCAATCATTTATGCACCACCTGGTCAAAGATGCTCTATCATAATCCTTTGTCATAACATTCATTTATGTCATAGCCTGCATGTCTTGCATGTTTGTCATAGTTGGCAGGCGTCATAGCTTTTCCATGCATGACATATTTTTGGTGCATCAATTTTGGACCATTGATCTTGGCATCTTTTTTGAGACTTAATCTCAACCATCCATTTTATAACCTCCCTCTCATGCATTCCCATCCATTGATCTTGAAATCTTTCTAGAAGATTAATCTCAGCCATCCATTCGAAAGGTTGTCTATAAAAACAACCTTCCTTCTCCATTTTCACCTTAACAACTATTCTTCTCCAACTTTCTACTTACAATTTGAAGGTATTTGCACAATTTATACTACAAATCTAAGGGCATATTTGTAAAAGGAGAAATAGGAGAGCAAGAGAAGTGATTCAAGTTCAAGCATGGGGAGTATTTTGATTTGATGTTTTATTTTTCTTATGTATTCATTATTTTCTCTTGTTTGGATGAAGTTAATAGTTTAGAAGTGTTGTTTGTCACTTTTTCTATGCTATTTTATTTTTAAACCCATCTCACATTGGTGAACCCGACAATTTTGTAAAGAAATTTGTGTGTTTTTTTGTTTATTTTCGCTGTTTTGCAGGTTACAGCCAAGAATTCATATGAAATCTTGTCATCTTCTTTTGAGCACAGAAAATTTGGCGCATAAAATATTTTAAAAAAATTATTTGAATTTTGTAGGCCTTGTTATCAGGTTTTTGGAACTTCAAACGGTTTAAAATTTCGTTAAGATTTGAGAAAGTTATGGTCATTTTAGTGATCGCAACTTTTTAAGATTTAGTTGTTAATACCCAAATTTTCTTTTGTTTATAATACTTTTGTTGTGCAGGATTTTGCAAAAAAAAAAAAGGGTTTTGAAGGTCTATGTCTTATCTTTCCATAGATATCTACGGTTTAAATTTTTGTTTGGTTTTGAGAAAGTTATCACTATTTTAGTTTGTTGTTTTCATTCAGTTTTTTTTTTGTTTACTAATCTTATGTTTGTAGCATATGGCTTTGGAGTGGAGCTCCCAAAAACTGCTTCTTTTGGAGCAACAAAAAAATTGAGCTCTTAGTTTTTAGTTTTCTTTGATTTCCTTTTCTTAGTTTAGTTATTTACTGACTTTTAGTTTGGTTTTTAATCTCTTGTTCTAACTTAGTTTTTTCAGCTTTCTCGTTGGCCCAAGACATTTATGAAACTACTAACTTGTGGTTTTGCAGCTCCGTTAGTTGAAGACTCATTTCTCAAACAATGTGTTTGTGATTTATAGTTTAGAAAACACTTCCATTGGTGCATTAAAATGAATGTGTATTTGATTCTCTCTGACTATGTGTTAGAACTGTAAAAATTTGATATTTTCACATGTTGATTTTACTCATAATCTTCCAAGTGAGTCCTACCTTGAATGCATTTCCCTCTCTTCGTGCATACTTTCTCCATGTTTTCCCATGTTGCCCCATTGAATCCATTAAGTCACGCATATTTTGCATTCTGGTCACTATCGGCATGAGTTCATTAGGCTCTTCCCGATCCATGTTGTGTCATCTGCTAGCAAAATGTTTGTGTTGCCTATCGGAAAGACGTTTTAATGTCATGGCGACTGGATTTATTTCACTGGCAGTTATCGGCATAACAATTTCATCGTTTCGGCGACAGGAAGTATTCATATCGGCATGAGTCTGGTTCATCGGTGTAATGCTTCACCGAACACATCATGTTTCACCGACCCGTGTTTGCAAGGGCATATCGGCAAAGGAAATCTGTTTCGGTGAATGGTCATAACGAATCTTTCTTGTCTCACCGAACGATACAAATGAGGTTTCACATCGGTAGGAGTTTAATGCTTCGGCGAGGGGTCATAGCGAAATGGTTTATGTTTCACAACTAATTGCTATCGATGTAATGTCTGGGCGAAGTGTTGGATGTCTCCTCGACCGGAAACTAAAGGAGCATATCGGTATGAGTTTGAGCTATTAGGATGAGATCTCAGCGAGAGACCTTCGGTCTCACCGACTTTACGCATGGAGGTTTCTACCAAAGGGCTCGTCGGCGAGAGATGTTTGCTTCAGAGTTAGTCCTAGCGATGCAGTTGGGTCTCACCAATAATATACAAGGGGTGACTTTGTCAGTATATGATGGGTGTTGTCTTGGCAAACATAAATGATCTCGGGGTGACTTTTTAGTAAAACAAAGAGCTCTCTACAAGATGTCTCCCCGACGGTGATGTGTCACAGTGACTCGATATGAATGAAGATCTTCGGTGTAACATTGAGCAATATGTATAGTGTCTTCCCGATTGAGTATGGTCTTAGTGAAAGCGAATGAAGACTATGTCTCGGCAAGAGTGTTGGCGACTTGAAAATGATAAATGTCTTTTGGCTTGACATAATGATCTCGATATATTATCTCCCCAATGGTTGAATGTCACAGCAACATACAAAAGTAAAAAAGGGGCCTTCGAGGAAAGGTAATGAAATCTGCAAGAGGTCTCTCTGAGAGCGATAAGCTATAGTGATATGTGGGAAAATAGGGTACTTCTTGACTTCGACATGGCGAACAGTTGGTCACGACGAATGCGAGCACAGTGAACATGAGATGATTAGCGAATGAATTTCCTTCGGTAGGACGATGATCTATGTCTCACCAATTGTCTTTCTGGTGATAACAGAATTTTAAATATCAGGGCTGACATGTTTCTGATTGGATGACCGTTGCTTGCCAGCTCGATTGGAGCCCGAATTTTGTGTTGGGCCGACATGATATTTCAAATGTTTTATTTTCTTAATGCTGGGTATAAATATGCCCCTGGATTGTAATTGATAACATCAGATTTTAGATCAGACTTTAGAAATATAGTAGATTAGGAATGGCTACAGTAGAATAAAGTTCTAATTCTGGAGACCATGGTGCATGTTTTTAAATGGTGATTTCAATGAAAATCAGCTGGTGTGGCAGGTTATTTCTGGTATTAATTGTCTGTTGAGCTTATTGAAAAGTATTGTTGAAGCTATCTCCAATTTGATTTTTTTTGGTTGTTTAAATTGGAATAACAAGTTTATTCTCAGTTTATCTGTGCACATTTGCTGCATTTGTGTGGTTAATTAATTGGTTCTCTCAAGTAGAGATTAAATCCTTTTCGTTGATCACAGTAATCAGGAAGATTCATCTATATTATTAAAGAAGAGCTTAGTAGTCATAATTTTGCATTTTTTATACAAGTTATGAACATATCATATGCCTGCAAATTTGATTTTCTGCCAGAATAAGTTTCCCACTTCTATTTCATTTGACTCTGCATACCCAACAAGGCACTGGTCTCTGCAATTTCATTATTTGAATTCGTTCAGCTTCTTTACATTTGTTTATTAATCATTTTAGGAGTTAGATTAGAAAATTTCTTTTAAGATTGGTATCAAGTTTGATTTCTTTTATTCACTGTCATCTGCCATTGTGGAAAAAGCATTTCAGAAGGCTAATCATAAGATAAGTCTGCTTAATTCAGTTAGGTACACCCACCAAGGTTTAGTAGCACCTAAAGAGTAGAAGGTTGAATTTTTTTGACCTTATCTGTTACCCTAAAGTGTATCAAGAGATTGGCAGCCTCTTGAGGCATTCGACCTACATTTTTGAGAGCTAACACTATGCTTGAAGGTGATAGGTGATTATGCTCTCACCTTGTGAAAACTAGGTGATCAGAAAACCACATCCACCTTATTTTTTGTCACCCTCATGACTTAATAATCGAAGTATCCTCTCCCCTTGCACTTTCGAGTGATCCTGGGTGTAAGAGAAACAATTATTATTTCTAGAAATGGGTCTTCCTTAAGGGAAAAAATACTCACCTTAAGGGATGACCCGACCGGTAACAGGCTAAAGCCAAGCCACTTCCATTCGGGATATAAAATGGGTGCTTGAGGAAAGTTCAAGTACCACAAGTGCAGATGTATCACACAGACGGAGTAGTACTCCCATAAACCCTATTGAGCATAACCTCTTCAGGCTGGAGTGCCACCTAATTGGTGATTAATCTCTCATCCCATGTGTGGCCACTCAAACAGATGCCCTTACTAGACACCTATTGTTTTAGAAGCCAGCCATTTTCAGCCATTGCTTGGTATAGTGCAAGGTATAGTATCATGCCCAAAGATACTCACTACTGAATCCCTTGAGTAGAGATAGTAGTTCTTGGGAAGTGACTACCCAAAAATCTGAAGTTGGTGTTCCCATAGAAGTGAGTGTCCTGGAGGGGAGCCAGTGCCACCAAAATTCTAAGCTATCCGCTATTGAGAAGGAGAGGTGTTCAACACCAATCCGGGGTATATTGGTGGGCTATACCAAGTATACAAACCCTTGGCCTATTAGGATTGTGCTTTTCTTACGTGTGTTTTCTTACACTAAAACATCGTGCTTGTCAAGTGTTATCTTGATTTTCAAGCAATATGCACAACATTCAAAAATTTGGATACAAACAATCAACCTTAGACAACTCATACTTTTCAACAAAACATCAAAAAATAGTCTCATCCTGCTGTCAAACATTTTTTCCTAAGAGGTCTCTGTCATAAATCAGCTTTGAAATTGCTCAAAATCCTCATTATTCAACCATTAGTTTGTATTCTTGACCATAGGCTTAATCTTTCAAATTTTAGTTGCATACATTAGGCATTAGCTTGACCCTAGGTTTTCATCTTTGCATACTTTGGATTAGGTTAGCCTCATCACAATTTCCAAAATCATTACTTTCGAAACTAGGCTATCTTGGACTTAGTCATCATTCCTATTTTCAATCATTATCCCTTTTGTGAGAATTTCCAACTCAATAGTCTAGTTAGGAAAACTCACTAGTCATCTTGACCTTGTCACTTTGTCATTTTCAACAAGTCCTTTGGTAACCAAAATCAGAAACAAAGATTAAGCTTAGAGTGCTTAGGTACCCCTTTGTCCAAATTGCATTCATTTTTAGTTCCTACCTTGCATACTTTATTCCCAAAAAAATCCAAAAATATTGTTCATCCTAGTTGACATTTTGAACCTAGACCTTGCATTAGCTCCCTCATTAGTTTTCATTTTGCACCTTGACCTTGCAATTTTCCTAGTCCACATTGTCATCCTAGCCAGCTTGGCTTTTGGCATACTTGCATTATCATCTCTTTGCATTGTCATCCTAGTCACCTTGGCTTTTGGCATATTTATCTCTTCACATCGTCAACCTTTATCACACAAAAAGACAAAAACATAGACTAGTGTGATACTTGCATTGTCATCATCTTCATTTGAGCAATTTCCTTGATGGTGGAAACAAGACTTCAAAGAAAGAAAGGACAAATGGCGGACTTTGGACAAGACTTTGACAACAACACCAACACCAACACCAATCCCAATGACTGGATTTATGACGACCCATTTGGAAATTTGAACGTACAATCATCCATGAGCATGTCAACTTCCTTTCAAAATCCACTTTTTGAACATTCATATAGAGAGACCAAAATAGACAAGTACTAGTTGAGGATTTAGATGTTGTCGCTCAAAACCCTGACATAGCTTCATTTGTAAAAGAATTGATCTTGAAAAATCCTGACAAATAGCTAGCTATGCTTTTAGACCAAGGGGAAAAACTACCAAAAGCGTTCGACATTAATACCATAAGACCTTCTTCTTTGGACAATGCAACACAAACCATGACATCTCAACAAAACACAAACAATTCCTCCAATAGTAATAACATTGTGGTCACCACACAAGTTGCTACTAACACCATTAATGTGACATCTAGTGGCACCACAAGTCAAAACACCTCCACCTCAACTAATACATCTTTTGGAGGAACATCTACTATGTCCATGCCTACAATGTCCACATCATCACAAACGATAGGAATAACCGTTGGGTCTACATCAATAGGAGCAAATCCCACAAATCCTATGTCGGGATTTTCATCTATGACAATGGGGGCATCCTCATCACATCCTTATGGTGGAATCTCATCTAATCCCTTTGGAGGAAACCCATGACGAGTCTTCATTCAAGGCCCTCAACACAACATAAATACATCATTGCAATTAAACACCCCACATGGACAAGGACAATATATGAACATCCCACATGGGAAAGGACAAAATATGAATATCTCACATGGACAAGGACAAAATCTCCACCTACTATATGGACACTTCCAAGGAACAAACACCAACATGCTACAGGGAAAATTCTTTCAACAAGGATAAGGAACTCAAATGACGCAACAAATGTGTAACTTTGGCAATCAAATGAGTCAGGGATTTCAAATACCTCAAATACAAACAAACATGGTTGGGTCACATATTCCCACATACTCATCACAGATTCATACTCAACAACAAATTCCCACTCACAACTAGCAATATTAGGAAATACCTAATTAGAACATACCGTACTTTCATGCAACTAATGATCCTATTGTATAGGCCTTGCTAGTAAGAGTGGATGAACTTCAAAAAAATATGGAAAATATGAAAACCTTTGACAAGAAGATGCATATGACTTATGTCCATATCCTTTTGATACAATGTTGTGCATGCCACCATTTCCACATAGTTATGTGGCTCCAAACTTCAACAAATACAAGGGTAAAACAAATCCACTTGACCACATCAGAGAGTTCATAACAAGTTGTGTGGATATTGCTCATGAGCACACATATCTAATGTGTCTATTTCCTAAAAGTCTCGTAGGATTGGCCCTAGAATGGTTCTATACACTACAACCCAGAATATGGTCATGGAAAGAACTTGCTAAAAAATTCATGAAAAATTACACATACAACATTGACACAGACACCTCCATTACCAACTTATGCCAGCTCACACAAGAAGATTCAGGTGAAACCTTTTTACAATTCTTTCAAAAATGGAGGGGCCTAGTGAGTCACTGTCATATAGACATACCTAAAAAGGAAAAATTTGACATGTTCATACAAACATTATTAGGCCCACTGAAAAATGGCTTGCGTGTTCATTGTTGCACAATTTTTGCGGACCTAGTTGAACAGGGTGTCCAAGTTGAGCAAGCCCTTATTGCTAAAGGAAGACTAAAATACGGTCCCAAAAACACAAATGTAAACCCTCCTCTTGCTGAAAAAATAAATACTAGGTTAAGAACAAACATGTCGCCAATGATGGTGTATTCGATGCTAAGGTTGTCAACGCTATGGGTCCTATTATCACTCTAAAAAGGACACAACCACAAAACATATAGATGATGACACAAACCTATGTTGCTAATGTTTTCCAGAAAAATCAGAATAACCAAGGCAATCAAAACAATCAAACTCAAAGGCAGCCTAAGCAACCCAAACAATTCCCTAGAGGGCATACACACACTCCCTTGGGTGAGCCTATTGAAGAAGCTCTTAGGAAATTTCTTCAGAATGGTGTCATCACACTTGAGGACCCCAAATCCTACGACCCTGGGTAGTTTAAACCATCTTGGTGGGATGATAATGCATTTTGTGACTATCACCGAATAAACGCACACAAAACCTCTTCCTATAGACAATTGAAAAATCTGGTACAAGACCTTATTGAAAAGCGTATCATTGAAATTGATGGACCATAGTTTGCTTCTAATGCGGATCATACAATACATAAGAACCCACTGCAGGATCATGGTTCTGGAAACCCTTCTATGTCAAATAAAAATAACAATAGTCGAGCCAACTATGCCCATATTGGATATGACTATTTTGGGGGACCTATCGTACATCACATTAAAACAACTGATGAGCATGTCTACACAGTCACCATCAGAAAGGCCTTTGAATTCAATGTCACCACCCGTGGCGGAAAGGTCACCATAGAGAGCCCTCCTCCCCCTAGATAACCAAAGGTAACAATAGCTAGCTCGTCCACTTTGCAGTCACAATCACGTCCATAAAACAAGCAATCCCAACCTAAAGGAAACTTTAATCTTATTGACCAGCTTGGACAAACACCGGCACAAATCTTTATCCTTGAGTTGTTACACATCTCGCCTGCCCATAAAGCCATCCTAGATAAAACATTGCAAAAATTCTCCATTCTCCAAGAAATTGATGTCAACCAATTCGAAGCCATGGTAGGATATCTCATGACTCCCCACCATATCACCTTTTCTGACCAAGACTATTTGTCATCCAAATCCAACCATAATGATGCCCTTCATATCGAAGTTTTTGTTCATAAACATAAGGTCAGACAAGTCTTAGTAGATGGTGGAGTAGGATTGAATCTATATTCCTTAAAATTGGTCAAGGCACTAGGCTTTTCTGATGCTTACGTAGATGCTACAAGAAGCATTGTTATCAAGGCATATGATGATGAAGAATGTTCCTCTCAGGGCATAATTACACTCCCAATTTGAATTGCGCTAGTCATTGTTGACACCACTTGTCAAGTTTTGGATTTGGACCTTCCATACAACATTTTACTCGGTTGACCTTGGATCCACGCACTGAAAGTCGTTCCCTCCACGTATCACCAATGTTTGAAGTTTCCTTTTTAAGGCACTGGGATTACTATATATGGAGACCCTGATCAGTTCCAATATTGTACCAACTTACGTAGTATCTCGGAGCATCAAGTTCCTATCAATAGGGAAGCTTTGACATCTCTTTCTTCCAAATTCATTGACCCATCAACACTCATGAAGCCTTCTGCTTCTTCATCCATCACATCCACTTCTGCTCCTTCGACCACCATAACCACCTCCATAACACCTACTACTTCATTTATCACCTCAAGTGTCAACCCAAGCTTCCAAATTCATGACATGGGATGTGGAGAATATTGTATGGATAATTTACCAGCAAACGACAATGCTAATGCCCCTTATAGAGATCAAAATTCCAACGTTGATGTCAAGATAGTTATAGAAGGAACACAAAAGGATGGTTGTGCTTGCATTGAAACCTTTCAGGACCCTGATGACACATCGGCCTTTGCCATATCTACTTCCTCTCAAGTTTTTCATATCTATTATAACCCCTTGTTTGACTAAGAAATTTACGATAACCCACTCTTTGAGCATGATCCCGTTGAGGACATCTAATCATCATCCTTCCATCCCACCTACCCTGGTCTAGGATATGAATCTCCTATTGTCATCTCTACTAAGTCATCTTGCCAAGTCATTAAGGATGTGCAAGCCTCCTTTGATGTTAATAGTACAAAAAAGGATAGTCCAAAAGATTCCATTAATGGCATCACCACTCCCATTCATCCATTAAAAATTCCTTTCACTTCACCTACTTCCCTCATTTCACACACATCCACCCACATCATAGACATGGATCAACAAATCATAGCTCAAGAAAAGAATAAAGGAAAATCTCCAATGAACGAGATATCTTTAAAAGGAGATCAAAAATCAAAAGAAAGAAATGAAGATCAAGACAAGTCCCATAGCCAAAATAAAAAGTTATCGGACAAAACAAAAATAAAATTCAAAAGTGAAAATGAGAAAAAGTTAATCTCAAAGTATGCCTCTCCATCAAAAATCATTGGGGGCATCTATCAAGGAAAAAATTCAAACAAAGCGCCTGTTGATCCAAGGTCTATATCCATGTCACTCTCACTCATACCATATACTTTCTTCCATCCATCCATCTTCACATATCCATCATATCCCTCCATTGGTGATGTCTTTCAATGTATCTTTGACGACAACTCCTTCTTGTAATCTAGCTCATTGGTTGCCCAAGATCCTTTTTGACTGAGGCTTGATGGCCCATATAGTGTGCACATTAGGAATCCTACCATAGCCTCTTTCATTCATCACATCTATCATTCTTCATATCTACCACTCATACTCCTCATCCCGATCAGGTCCTTTCATCTAGCACGATCATCTACACAAGATCGGGGCATCGTCAAGGTAGTCCATGTATCTGGCATTTATCAATTTTATACCTAGCTTCCAAGAGCTAGGGGAAAAGTCCTAAAAAAATACAAAAAATCGTCACCTTGATGAAAATTTGGCAAACAGGTGTCTTGGTGACACCAAAAAAATAAAAAAAATAAAGAATAAAATGACAAAAATAAAGAGAAATAATTTGTCCAATAGTGAAAACCTAGTAAACAAGCACTTTGGATAAGTACTATGGTTAAAACCTAGCAAATAGGCGCCATGTGTAGTTAGTCATTGTTGTGCCATCTATTGTCACTCTATCTACCTTTGTCCCTAATGAACATACTCTTTCTGACATTTGTCATAACACTTCACCCTGACATCATGGCATTTCCGTCCATGGCTGACAATGGTTGAAATCAAGTCTTGCATATTGTCCACTGTCCATGCTAGTCATACCTTTTCTTTATATTCCATTTTTTCTGGCTCATTCTCAACTTGACTAGGGGAAAATTTTTATCATGAGACTGCAGTGGGTACCGCACGTGATCCTAAAAATTGAAAAATAACCTAAAAAAGACCTAAAAAAAAAAAAATGTCTTGAAAAAAGACCTAAAATTAAAAAATGTCCTAAAAAAGACCTAAAATTTGAAAAATGTCTTAAAAAAGACCTAAAATTGAAAAATGTCCTTAAAAAAAGACCTAAAAATTAAAAAATGTCCTTAAAAAGACCTAAAAATAAAAAATGTCTTAAAAAAGACCTAAAAAAAAAATAAAAAGACCTAAAATTAAAAAAGTCCTAAAAAAGACCTAAAAATTGAAAAACGTCCTGAAGAAAACACAAAAATTCCAAAAAATAGAGTCATGTCATTCAACATAGTCACGTCAATTCAAGTCTTGATTAGTCTTTGTCATTGTCGAACTACGAGGTCTCTGAGTGTATGACGTAGGCAAGGCCATCTGTCAATGAGCCCTTGAGACCACACTAGGTCAGTCCATTAGGATTCATTGCACAATTTTTTCACACACATGAAATAGTCTTTAAATTTATCATGGTCTTTGTCAAAATTCAAATGAACAATCTACCCAAGCGAACTTCTACAATCTTTCAATCTTGGCATATCAAAATCGGTCAAACTCAGTCAAACTTAGTCAAACCAATCAAATGTTGCTTATTCTTCAAATGTGTCCTTCTGAAGGATAGCCCGCCATTTAATCATGCCCTGCGATGTGTCGTTCTTAGGCATCATCACAGTCATCTAGCATTTTGAGGATTCTCACGACATTTGAGATACATTCCTCTTAATATCGACATCATTCAGGATGTGTCCTTCCTAAATTTGATAATCTTGACATCGACATCATTTGGGATGTGTCCTTCCCAAAATTGACATCAATTCGACATCTTGACACCAACATTGTTCAGGATGTGTCCTTCCTGAAATTGACATCAATTTGACATCTTGACATCGACCTCGTTCGGGATGTGTCCTCGAATTTGGTATCCCTCTGGCATCGACGTCATTCAAGATGTGTCCTTTCTAAATCTAACATCTCAACATCATTCAAGATGTGTCCTTCCTGAACTCGACACCAATCTGGCATCTTCATATCATCAACCCTAGCATTTTGACACCAAGACATTCAACATTCCGCCACACTTGACAAACTTGACAAACTTGACAAACTTGACATTCAAACACTTGGCATTTAATTTTATGATGCTTGTTTTGTCTTTTGGCAATCATGATGCTAGTTCCTTGAGGATGTCCTGAGAATAGGATCTAGAGGAGCAATGATGTTTCATGATTTGTTTTTCCTATCTTTACTGTTTGTGGTCGATTATGACAAAAAGACTGGGGCAATCGCTCTCTTAGTATGAGTCATGATCATCCTTATCTGTGGCAGCTTGTCTCACGTGATGGTACAACCTTGCACACCTTGGTCTATGTCATATCATGGTGTTTGTTGGCCATTACAATAATCTGCCCAATGATGATAAATATAAAAATGTAAGCATGAAATTTGGTTCCCTTATCATCTCTCGTCTAGCTTTCCATCTTCATCCTCCTTTCTCTTACACGCTAATATCCATCCCCTTCCAAGCTAACATTTATTCTATCCTTCATCCTCTAGTCTTATCATCCATTTCGAGAGGACACTCATGATCTTTGAACTCACCTGTCCTCTAGAGGGGGCATACACAACCCTCCTCGTCATTCTTCTTTCACTAGGGCATATTTCATAATTAAATTTCTTTGACACAATGTGATGAACTACATTTTGTCAAAGAGGGGCAAAATGTAGACAATGAAAAATGTCCTAAGCCTGCGAGTGTCATTTTTCTTTATCCTCGTCCTTTGATAATTGAATAATTTTAGTTATTCAATTATGTTTAATCATATTCCTCTATTAATTAAATAATTTTTAATAATTATTTAATTACTTTACTTTCTAATATTTATTCTATCCTAATCGATTAAATAAACTAATCATGTCACTAATTTCTCCCTCTTCTTCAATAGTTAAATAATTTATTATTTATTTAATTATTTTGTCACCTTTTGTCTATAGTTAAATAATTACCATTAATTATTTATCTATTCATGGTCCTTTAATTCTTCTATAGTTAAATCATTATTAAAATTATTTAACTATCCCATGACACCTCCCCTATTAAATGCTCCTATTTTCATTTTCTCCAAATAAATAATTTGAATAAATTATTTATTTTCCACTTGTCCATTTCCTCCACTCTCTCCATTTTTGAATAAATAATTTAAAATAAATTATTTATGCACCACCTGGTCAAAGATGCTCTGTCATAATCCTCTGTCGTAACATTCATTTATGTCATAGCTGTCAGGTATCATAGCCATCGACGTCATAACTTTTCCATGCATGGCATATTTTTGGTGCATCAATTCTGGACCATTGATCTTGGCATCTTTTCTGAGACTTAATCTCAACCATCCATTTCATAACCTCCCTCTCATACATTCCTAGCCATTGATCTTGGAATCTTTCTAGAAGGTTAATCTCAGCTGTTCATTCAAAAGGTTGTCTATACAAGCAACCTTCCTTCTCCATTTTCACCTTAACAACTATTCTTCTCCAACTTTCTACTTATAATTTGCAGGTATTTTCACAAGTTATACTACAAATCTGAGGGCATATTTGCAAAAGGAGAAAGTGGAGAGCAAGAGAAGTGATTCAAGTTCAAGCATGGGGAGTATTTTGATTTGATGTTTTATTTTCCTTATGCATTTATTGTTTTCTCTTGTTTGGATGAGGTTAATAGTTTAGAAGTGTTGGTTGTCATTTTGTCTATGCTATTTGATTTCTAACCCCATCTCACAGAAATTTCCTCTACAACCTTGAATCGGCCTTCTCATCTAGCACATTCAATGGTGCCCCATGAGATCACATTGATTTGGGATTCTTTCCAAACATTTTGCATGCCCTGTCTATTGTTGTGTTGACATGCTCATTCAATCCCCAATCGATTCATTGTATTTGCTTGAAATCTTCTGAATACATTTCAACAACTCCATTTTATGCATTATGCAACAATTATAACATTTCCTAAGACCACATTTGTTTGAGCCGCACTGCCAAATAGTGGCCAAGCCTTGTCTATGACTCCTCAAATTATGTACATGGTTGGAGATTTAAGAAAGATTGTGAGATCAATCTTAACACATGTCAGTTTCTTTTACAACCATGGCATCCTCCTTTAACTGACAAAAAATCACTATGCTCTATGATTTGATGGTTGTCCATACCATGTGCCATGCTAAGCATTATCAAAGCTACACCCCCCACAAAACCAAAGAAACACTACACAATTGATGAATAGATAAGATTCCCCTTTGAAGTTTCATGTAGTTGTTCATACAACCTAGCAATATTAAATAAATTTGTGACATCATCCCATGGTGCATCGAATTAATGCCCTTTTCCTTCTCTGCTTCAAAAGACCCCTCAATATAAAGTTACATCATACATGGGATCTCTTGAAAAAAACTTTTTGTTTGCATTGCTCAACTGAGAATATTCATATATTTAACTTCTGTTGTTTCACCATTTATAACAACCAGAACATATAGACCCTCAACAAGCTATACATAATGCTATAAGAGAAATTTCTCTCTGGGAAGAATGATTTAAATGTTCACTTTTGCAGGCCTTAGTACAAGTTTATCTCCAATGCTTGGAGTGCAAGAAGCATTCAAAGCATTTAGTGTTGAAGTTCTTTGAGAACAATCAGATACTCTCCTCAATAAGCATGATAGAGAATTTTCACAATCTCCATAGATTCTTCAAAAAAAAGGTCATGAACTAATGACTTTCCCATACCTTCTCCAACTGGAAACCATTGTATCAATGTAAATATTTGAAACTTTTCCATTCACAATTGGAAAATAAATTTGGTTTTCTTTTCACCAATGCACTCATGATTAAAAGAAGACATTTTAGCTTCATGAATTGTTCTGAGACAACTCTTGAATGCATCAGAGATGAAAATATGAAGTGGGTTTCCATTAAAATTTTCTTTCAAGCATGTTTGAATAGTGAGAAAAACAAGTCAAGTGGGCTCTGGAATCGCCCTGGGAAGTTAGTCAAACAACCTCCTAGAGGCATAAAAACTTACAAACATGTAGAAATTTTACCTAAGAATGGAGTGCAATAGACAGATTGGAGAAATAGATCATGAGATGAAAGATATTAATTAGAAAATTTTCTTACTCAAACTTTTTTGAAACTGCACCTACTCAACTAGTTAAAACTCACCCAATTGCCATTTCACAAAAATATCAAATCACTTGCTCAAGAGCTGCCACCAGAAACATAAGCTCATTTAGGCACACTAAGCACATATGCAAGATGGATCTACTTAAATCATTAATCTTCATGAGATATTAGGGGTCAAAGTTGACCAACTTGAAACACTGTCAAAAATGTAGATGCAAAACTGAACAAATTATGTTTTCTTTTGGACTGCTAAAAATAGAAAATCAGATCATAAGGCTCTGAAACCTAACATGGGAGAACATGGAGGTATGGAGAATGGAGAATGACAATTATTTTTTCTTGATGATCATCTAGTTACAAAATATTAACTTGAATAGGAGGTCACTTTGTAGAACTAAAAGTTTGCAAATAACAAAGAAGTGTCGAAACCCTCCAACTTCACTTTTCGAAACCCTATCAAAAATTATCATGGGAAGCTGAAAATTGACATTTCTACTCACATGCATCAGATAAGTGGGTCCATTGAGGGGTTTTGCATGAAAATCAATTGGATTTTAAATATGACCCTCCAAAGTAGGTCACTTGGGTAGAATTTTTAGGTGCACTTTTGAGTATGCAAAGGAAAAATTTTCAATATGGGCACTTCAAATTTGAAAAATTTGAAAGTCTCAACACTTTGTAATCTTGAAATGAGGGGTTGGAATGAAGTTTGGGGAATGAAAGCTCTTTTTTGCACATATATTTTTCTATGTTTTTCATGCTTCTTTCGATTTCTATCACACTACACGAATTATGGGTGCACTTTATGAATGAAATGGTGGTTGTATGTTGTAGAGGAGACTCTTAGCTTTATTTTGGTTTTTTTTTTAGTAGGATTCATAAAGTTTTGAGAGAGATATGAGCATTTTTGTGAAAACTATTCTAAACCCTGCCTAGGGTTTCAAACTTGCAAAAAACTGTCATAACTCGAGTTTCCACCATAGAAAAATGCTAAAAATTGGTGGAAAATTTTGTCTTGGAATCATCTACATGCTTGTAAGTTTTTGGATCATTTCATTCACATGGGGAATGATCTCTTCACCAGAAATTTCTGATTTTATAGAGAAACAATCCAAAAAAACCCTCTTAGATGTAGGACATTCAAATTTTGAGCCCCTCCCTACAAAGCAACCCTACCTTATTTTTGGCTATGTGTAAGAATGGCCAAATTGGTATCCTAAATGGATCTCATTTTTTGTATATCAAGTTTGGGTCAAAAGATATGTCCAAAAGTCCTTTTTGGAAGGCTGCAAGCAAGAATGAGGGTTTGTGAAGAAAAACACATAGTTTAATGAACAAAGACACTTGTAAGTGGTTTTCTAAGGTTGTGATGTTATTGTACACCCCTTATCTGCATCAATTCAAAAGTGGAAACTGAAAAACATCACACATAATAATACCATATTAATGTGGAAAACCTAATAAGGGAATAACCATGGCGAGGATTAGCTCCCAATATAGAGAATATCAAAACCAAATACAAAGGTTCATTGCTAGAGAAGGCTTAGGGCCAAAACATGACTCATTTTCCAAATCAAGACTCACTTTCCAACAAGGGTTAACAACTTGGAGGGATCATTATGGGTATGTGTAGGTTAATGATGGGCCAAAAAGTGGCAATGAAGAAAAAAACACATCTTTCATTGACCGAAAAAACGCGAAAAGAACATGTTGACTTTTTTTAGGCTTGAGTGTCACCATACCTAACACCAAACCTATTTTTACAAATCGGATATCCGATTTGTAAAAAGCATATATTAAAAACTTTTGTTGCTTTTTTGAAGTCATTCGGCTGAGAAGAACCTGCGGGCGCACGGTGCATTCATTCTTCACGTAACGAATATCCGATATAGGCTAAATTCAATTTGGAAAGGTAAGTTTTTTTATTTTTATTTGATTTGATTCAATTTTGATTTTGATTTGAATAATTTCATATGGTTTTTTGTTGATTTTTTTTAAAAATAGGGTTTTTGATTGAGTTTAGAATAGATTTTGATAAAAAAATGAATGTTTTTTGTGGATTTTTTTTCACAATAGGGTTTTTGATTGAATTTTTATGAAAAAATTGAATTGAGAATGGATTTTGATTTAAAAATAGTGTTTCATTTATATTGTCTAATTTTATATTAATTATTTTTTAACTTTAATCAGGCATTATGGTTGCTGAGAATGAAAATGCACAAATTCCACCAGTTGAAAATGAAAATCCACCAGCTAAGAATGAAAATGCAGAAATGCCAAATGCTCCACCACCTTCGCAGCCATCAATTGAATAGTTAATTCATGAAAAATTGGAGCAATTGAGGGGCATTTGTGATGTTTATAGGAAAATCCCTCGATTATCTTGTATGTCAACCACATTCACAGGAATAATTACAAATGTTGAAACCCTCTCCACCCAACATAATGCATTTCATTTGTGGCGAGAAACCATGAGGCAATATTATGCATGTGGAATGTCTTATGATGATGTGAAAGATCTCCAAATAAAAAAATCCCAAATAGCCTCTTTATTTATTAACCCCAGCACTGGTTTTCCAGTTAATGTTAACAAGCCAAAACTTTCTATAAAATGGTGCACGCATAGGGGCATAGTAGATAACTTTTGGGATCGTTGGTGTATGGTTTTTGATAAACCACCCAACAATAATCTTGATGTACCTTTTACTTTATTAAAAAATTATATGTTGAGTTTTTGTTAGGGCATCATGTCAATTACTTTGACATTAAACCCTTCCAGGGTGTTGGTAGAGGTATGCCTCAGGATAGGCCAGGGGAAGCTAGAGTAGTTAGGTGCCCACATGTTCCCCGTCCTCCCCTTCCTCTGCCACCTCCAGTACAACATCCAGATATTACGGAGGATGCAGCCACACAAACTATCCAGGCCATTCTCTTTCCCATGCTTTTAGCTCAGCCACAGTCTCGTGATCTTGGCGATGGATCCGTTGTTGCATCATCCTCCTCGTCCACATATTTGTGTGCCACATATTTTCAATACATGCCAGCAAATATGTTTGGGTCCTATTGTACAGCCCCCTGAGCATCCATTAGGAACTTATGATTATGACATCCAGGATGTGGAGATTATAGCAGATCACACATAGGGGAGTGGAGCACACCCTATAGAGTCCTCTCTTGCTAGAGAGGTGGACATTGGAGTAGTTACACAGGTAACATTTAAGGTGTAAATTCATAACTTGCATTTTTTTAAAAATGAATATTAATAAGAGATAGTATCAAGTACTAATATTTATTTACATGGTCTATTTAACAGTTAATGTTTGAGGAGGAGCTCACATAGGTGACTGAAAACACCCTTAGGGCCATTTCATTTGGCCTTGACACACACATAGTATGTATTTTCTCACTCACTCATTTACATTTTTTTACTGTATATTTGCTTGTCATTTGAATTGTCAATAATGAAATTATATATTAACTTATATGTTTATCTTACTCTCTGCTTGTAGCAAACACCTAGTGCGAGCAAGGTGTGACACTCTCCAGACTATGGAGGCACAGTGTTGGATAAAGGAAAGGTAATTGAACTCAAATTTGATTGAATTAAAATTTATAAGATCTTTTATTGATTATGCATACATTGACATAGATTTGTAGTTTCATATGTACTTGTCATTTTTATGTACAGGTGGTTGTGAGCTATACATCATTGTTGATAAGTTCCACAACACCCAAAGGAGTAGGTATTCGAACGCCTGAAGGAGGAGGTGTTGAAACACCTCAAGGAGGAGGTGTTGAGATACCTAAAGGAGATACAAAAAAAGATCAACCTAAAGAGGTATGTGTTTATTTTATTTTGTGCTTGGTAAATATGTTCTTATTACTAACAATTCTATGCTAACTTGGATCAATTTCATGTTTTTGTTCACATATATAGATTGACATTAGAAAATTTGGTTTGGTTAGTTCTTTGAGAGGGGTATATTCTAGGACTCCTGACCCTTCAAAGAGACGTATATTTTAGGTAATCAAGATTTCAATTTTAGAGTTCAATTATAATTCAATGTGTATTGATTTTTATGTTAATTATTCAATTTTAAATTATATAGTATAACTAATCTCAATTGTGGTTTGACTTTTTCTTGTGCAACTACCTTTAGAGCCAATGAGTGCTTCAAAGAGGCTCCATTTTGATGATCCACCAGTAGTTTAGGATGAGATAGACATTTTGGCATGTAAATTTTGAATAGATACGAGATGGCATGCCACATATTGTAAAACTTTGTTTGAGTTGGCGTTGATGCCATTTTTGTATATGGACATACACTTGATTATTGGATAATTTGATATATATAGAAGTTGACAATCGAAATTTAGTTTCCTCCTCATGTGCATGATTAAACTCTTTGAAGCAATGGTTAAATATCAATGTACAATAGCATAAAAAGAATGGTTAAATATTATGTAGTTTATATTCATATTGCTGATTACATTGCATTGCACATCTTTCAAACTCAAAGCATTATTTCACATTGCATAAGTAACAACTAGATACTCATATGATTAACCCTACACCATCTGATTTTCTTCTTTGTCAACTTTCCCATGCCTTAGTAAATTTGGTGGTCCATTTGTAACCATCAATTTTTTTATATAACATAAATTCACCTTTTTCAAAAAATTAATATGGCTAGACTCCCATATGAATACTAATAATATATCATATGGCCATTCTTCATATACTTACTAGCACTTTGTGTCTTCTTAGATGAGCCAAAAGTTGTTGCCCAACTACCTTTGCCTTCATCAATGTTCCATATTTTAATCATTCCATCCCAAGATGTTGTGACCATTTGTTGACTAGAAGATTCAATTATTTGCAGGCATGAAATGACATCATCATGCACTTTGACCTAGAAATTTAGGAAAAGAATACTATTAAAAGTTGTGAGATATGTGAAAAATAGATGTTTATCTGACTGCAACACCATCTAAATATGAGCTTTGATACAACCCTGTTAGGGCATGTCCTAATCACATTTAGCCCAAAGCAAAAAGAAAATTTCATGCATTGCTTCTCCCTACACTAGCAGACCCTGGCTGGAGGTTTTATTTGATATTGTCAACAAACATACATCTGGTTGTCTGAATGAATGGGGAGTTACAGCCTTCCCAATCAAGAGGTCATGACTTGTCAGAAACTGATTAAAGCAATTCAAGACTTATGTCATAGGATGAGAACATTTGACCATAGGCTCAATGATAAATGCAATGATCCTTAACTAAATTATTCATACAAATTTCTTAGATTTGGAATAATTCAATGAAAATCAGCCAAAACATTTAAACAAGATATTTAGATCTAAAACATTCACATATGATAAATAGATCTACACATATAAGTTGGTTGGAATAGAGTATTTAATTCAAATAACTCACTTCATGATTACAATTTTTTTGCTTCAATTGTTTGCTCATAACCAAGATTACAATGATAAAAAAAAAATTTAGAAAAATATTGGGATGCTGAAATCCACTATGCTTGGCATACAGATGCAACCTTTCTGTGAAATTTCCCTCACAAATCTAAACAAGTTTCATCCTCCAAACTCTAGGAAACCAATGGGGTTTCGTCGAAAAATCTCCATAACCTAAGGGTTTTTGTCCTTAGATTCAACAAGTGAACACAAGTGTCTGACTTTTCAATTTTGGATTTGTTGAGATGATGTCCAAAGATTATCCAAACTAATGAAGTTTTATTCCTTATATAGAGGTTGAAGGCCTAACATGGGTCCAAAGTTTCTTGCCATTTTCTCACATTCAAATTTGGGCTCATTAATTGCATTCTTGGTTAGTTGTGGTCATGGGTGGAGTCCATTCAAATGGTGAGGTTTTGTGAAAGTGCATGCTTGAGTGTGGAGATCTAGGGAAATGATTGCTTTAAGTTCAAGCAAATAATTATCCCAAGGTCCAACATCAAGGGTTCAGGCGATGGGATTCTTGGGTGTTAGGACACAAGACAATGGGGATCTAGGGGTTTGAGGATTAGGATACCCCATTGGCTATTTTACAAACGTAGGACATCATCAAAAGGCCCAAAGATCCAGAGAGGAATGTATGGTTTGAGAAGTGGTGATCAAGGTATTAGGGTGTTATGCGAATGGAAAGGAAAAATTTCAAAGAATGGTGGTGGAGGCACAAGGAATGAAAGAAATGCATAATAGTATTAGAGAGTTTGAAATCCCACCCAAAGTAGGAAAGTGGTTCATCTTTCAAACTCAAAGCATTATTTTGTATCATTGTTACATTGATATTGAGAGTGGTAGCTTAATATAGGTGTTTGAAGTGATTGAGAGGTCAGTTTTAGGGTTGGTTTTAGGGTAGTTAAGGTGTTTGAAGTGATTTAGAGGTTGCTTTTAGAGAAGAGAGATGTTGAAGAGTACATCAAGTCAGTGAGAACCGAAGTGTAATGTGTTTTAGTTTGTGGTACTCCTCTGTTTCTCTATAGATGTGTGATAAATTCTTAGTTCAATGATGTTGAACAATTTTAGAAAAAATAAAGTTGTGTCACGGTCCGCATTCAATCCAACAAGCAAAAATCAAAGCTCAGCCTCTTAGAATGAAAATGCTTGTTTGCAAAACAAATGAATAAGAATGAGGTAGTTAAGGTGTTTGAAGTTATTTAGAGGTCACTTTTAGGGTGGAAGGCTTCAAACTCCATTTTAAATGCACAAAAAAGAATGAAATTACTTCAAACCAAGTTTGTGACGAAGTTAACTATGTTGCCACTAGTTTTCCTTAAGAGTCCAAAGTGCTAAAGGAACAACAATCTTTGAAGGGGTCTATTTCTTGGAGATTGTGGTTGCTTATAGACTGCCGTTTGAGGTATGGGATGCGTGTTGGGACCATCTGCAAAACCCTCTCTCAGTTTTTTCTATCTCGAAGGCGTTTTCTTGTGGTGATGACTTTTCAGTGGAGGGAAAAGTTGCCAGATGCAAGCAGTGTAAAGTTGCAAAGTGGTGCAACTTTCACTCCACAGCTCGTACGACCAAACAGACTGTTCCAACACGTCTAGATGGGTACATTTATGCTAGGGATGGTCCTCTCTTACACCCAAATATGGCGAGTCACTTTCGAGGCTACATTGGGCCAGATGATTTCCCTTAAGAGTCCAAAGTGCTGGGGCAGCAATCTTTGAAGGTCTATTTCAGGGCAGTGATGCTACAGAACTCTCTGTCCAAGGCTATGGGATCATGTTGGGACCATCACTACAAAAACCTCTCTCGGTTTTCTATCACCGAGAAGAAGCGTTTTCCTAGTGATGATTAAGGAGGAAAAGTTACTGAATGCAGAAGTAAGGTGTAAAGTTGCAAAGTGGTGCAAACTTTCACTCACTTGTGATGCGATAGGGGATTGTTCCAACACGTTCGGATGGGTACGTTTACGATAGGGATGGTCCTCTTTTGCAACCAAATATGCCGAATCACTCCAAGCTACATTGGACCGACGATTTCCCTTAAGAGTCCAAAGTGCTAAAAGGTAGCAATCTTTGAAGGTCTATTTCTCAGAGACCGCGATGCTTACAGACTCTTCGTTTGAGGCTATGGGATTATGTTGGGACCATCTACAAAAACCTCTCTTGGTTTTTGCTATCTGAGGAGGAGTGATTTCTGTGGTGATGACTTTTGATTGGAGGGGAAAAGGGTGCGAGGATACAAGCAATGTAAAGTTGCAAAGTGGTGCAGCTTTCACTCCGTGCTTCGTCAGAACCAAATAGTGTTCCAACCGCACGTCCAGAATGGGTCACGTTTACGCTAGGATGTCTCTCTTGCACCCAAATGTATTTGAATCACTCGACTACATTGGACGTAGAGTCCAAAGTGCTAAAAGGCAACAATCTTTGAAGGTCTATTTCTCAGAGACCGTGATGGTTATAGACTCTCTGTCCAAGGCTGTGGGATCGTGTTGGGACCATCTAAAGAAACCTCTATCATTTTTTGCTTTCTCAGAGGCGTTTTCCTATGGTGATGACTTTTTAGTGGAGGGAAAAGTTGCCAGATGCAAGCAATGTAAAGTTGTAAAGTCGTACAACTTTCATTCCGCAACTCGTATGACCAAACGAACTATTCCAACATGTCTAGATGGGTATGTTTACGCTAGGGATAGTCCTCTCTTGCACCCAAATATGCCGAATCACTCCAAGCTACATTGGACCAGCAATTTCCCTTAAGAGTCCAAAGTGCTAAAAGGAAGCAATCTTTGAAGGTCTATTCTCGGAGATCATGATACTTACAGAATCTCCATCCAAGGCTATGGGATCATGTTGTGAC